>KK112555.1:4351-84551 GCA_000611955.2 Stegodyphus mimosarum | reverse complement strand
TCTTTTTAATCTTATGTTGATGTTTCGATGGAATATGTTTTAAAAAATTTTATTTATTTTACATGCATATAGATATAGATGCATGAAGATAAATAGATAGATATAGATATTAAGAAAGTTATAGTCTAGGTTTCGTATAAAAAGAAATAAAGCTACTTGTCATGTATATGTTAGACTTTAATATCCGTCTTTAAAACTTATAAAAGGAAAAATCTAATCGCTTCAAACTAGGAATTGTACATGATCGTTTTTAACGACAGCAGCAATATAATTAACTTGCTTTAACATTAAAATTTAGAATTTTTTTATAATATTCATTTACTTTCTCCGTATTTGACTACACAAAGCACTTAGTCTTAAGTGTATTAATTTAAATCAACTAATTATTCTTTTCTAATTTATATAAATCTTTTCAATACTGTGAGTGAATAAAGGTACTATAATTATGTATGAAAAGTTTTTCTTCAATCGTGAAGGAGGCAGATTCGAAATTTTAATATACTGAGAGTACATGAATGTCTATTTCACATACTGATATTCGTCTGTGAAAGATATCTGAATATATACATGTTTCTGTTTTTTGAAACTCATTCAAATTAAGCATTTCACTAAATTAAAATAATAAAATCAACATGTCGGAAATACACAAAACGTTAAAACTCCTATCTTCAATATGAAAATACAATTTTAATTTCCCGAACTTTCTTATTTGAGGATGCAACAAATCTTCGGGACCCAAATTCGGTAAAGACAACTTATTTATAAATTCGATGGAATTTGAGTACTCTAAGAGAATATTTTGTATATGATCTAAAGCAGGGGTTCTCAACCAGGGGAGAAATTCATAGTTTCAGGGAAGGATTGCGGTCGGGCTTATATTTTTTTTTTTTTTTTTTTTTTTTTTTTTTTTTTTTCGAATATAAAAAATCTAATTTTATTCAAGTTTTGGTATTTTTCAGCATTTTCTATACCTTATTCTTGAATTCATGAAACTCATTAAAAAGTAAGCTACATTTAAATAAATGTGTATGTATTTTTCGAGTTTTGAAACGGAAGCGGGAGGGAATCATCATTTAGCACTGGTCAAAGGGACGTAGGGGGCAAGAAAGCTTCAGAACCACTGATCTAGTCAGAACTATCATACGTATACCGTTCAATTAGATTTCATTAAGGTTATTATAATTAGAAATATAAAAAATTACTTTTATTTTACTTGTAAACTAAATATTTCGTGCTTTAAAAAAGGAAAAGGGTAATTGCCTTCCTTAATTCTAATAGTAAAAATGAATTTTCCTGATAATACTTAACGACCCGTAATCTATATTCTCGAATTTTCAAGAAGTATAACTTACATTTAAATATTTCAATATAGAATGGTTATGATACGTAAATCATCCAAATGTTTTCTGCTACAACATACATTCTATAACAATCATTATTCCCCGCTTTGCAGTTGGACATTGCTATATTTCAACTAATTTTTAACACTGCAGCATTATTTTGTAATTTATTGAAGAATCTCGTAATACTTTAACATGCGACTGTAATTACAGTTGGATTGAAAAAAACCTGCATTTGAATTGTATTTAATTTTGTTCCAAAATCCATGCTGAATAAAGCAATAACAAAATAACATATTTGTTCTTATTTCAGAAAATCGATACACATTTACGAAATTATGTTTTTTTAATTCACATAATTTAAGGAATATTTCTACTGGAAACAGTAAAAAATGAAAATTAAACTGCGAATATTATTTAAAATATTAGCAAATTGCGAGTGTAAGACATACTTGAGATAAAGGCACATGGTATTACTTCATTTTTGATATTATTTAGTAGAATTTAAGTAATTACAGTTTGTTGAGTTGGTGGTGTATGCCTCATAATCCATAATCTATCTGAGGCTTTTAGTTTTCTATCTAATTAATTTTTATCTCGTGTAAGCATCATATATGTTTTAAATTATTAATCAGAATTTTGATAACAAAATGAACGTATGTTACTTTCAACATTATTTCTTCCAGTAATATCGTCACTTATTTCGTCATCATTTAATTGTTTATATTTGTTAAGTTTTTATTGTCATCATTTTTAAGCAAAATTTATTTCTTTCAAATCATATTCATTCCTTTTTAAAATTTATAATAAGCACAGTGACACATTGCATTACTTGGTGATGTTATTATTATCATTCCTCTCCCATAACCAGAACATGCTAGCATAATTCGTATTTATTCAGTAGTTTTTGAACCTGAGTAATATCATCGGCCTTTTGTTGTATATTTGGAATAGGAAATAAATGATATGCCACTGACGTCATTTGACGTCAAGCTATTAATCAGTTTTGTCAGATTAAAATCAAGGTTTATAATCAAATAACAGTAATAAAATGGAAGGGAAAAGCTAAGCGATTTGAAACTCGTCCTGCATATTATCCTTATGTGAAAAGATTAGGATCTAAGTTGTCACGCACACTAAGACGAGTGGAATCTACTTCATAAATCTTCTGGTAAATGAAAAGATTCTCTTTTTGTTTTGAAAGATATATGAAGTTTTTACAGCGTACATCGTAGTAGTTCTGTCCAGATTCACTCAGTATCATTAAGAATATTTCACCGAAGACATTCTTTTCTATGTTTTTGTCTTAACGTAGATTACAAGACAGAAATTCCCAATGTTCGAAGATTGGTAACAAACTAGATTTTGAATCTTAATCTTGTAGCCATTATAAGAAAGTAGTAGGTCTGTAGTACCAAAAGACATAAAAAACCAAATATTTATGCAAACTAGATTGTGAATCTTGAGTTTCCTTCACCATTCTAAAGGATATTACTAATGCAAAACTTAAGTCAACTATGCTGTCTCCGAGAATCGAAGCGGAATCTACCATTTTTTAGCTGGATGGGTTTTACAGTGCAAGGAGACACACAAGAAGAATACCGTAATTCATTATATTATTATTAATACGAAGACAAGGCGAAAAACTAAAAATTTGCAACTGCTTCATTTTGGAAGTAAAAGTATTTTTATTCGTTAAAGAAATTTTAAATGATGATTATAAAACAGCTCACATGAGTTTTGGATAAACAATTTTAATATGCAAAGAAGGGCAGAGAAAAGCTCAAAAAGGAAATGAATTTTTCATTGCCACCAAGCAGCGGGAGGAAGGAGGTTGTATTTCTGATTTTTGATATAAGTGAGTTTAGTGTTAGTAAATATTCATTTAAAATAAATGTTCATTTATTTTAAATGCTTCCATTTCAGATAAGTGAATTAGATTTCATTAAGGCATTTAAAATTTTTTATGCTAAATTTTTAAATAAATTTCCGTTTTACTTCTTGTTTACTTTAATGGGGAAATATCAAAGCTTAAAGACCAATTGTATTTGAGTCGCTGTCGCCTATTTCGAGACTTAAAGAAGATGTAATTAGAGAACTGAAATAGGTAGGCTTATTTTATCCAAGAGATGGAGCGAGCTGCAAAGAACTGAGATAAATTTAAAGATTCATGGTCAAGATTGTTGTACTTAACAGGTGAAACGAAGGGTAAAAGGAAAGTTTCCGGCGAAATAAACGCATCCTTTTAAGTACCTATTTATCATCTACTATTGTGGGTATACTTATCAAGAAGTCAGTTAGGAGTGAGAAGAATCGAAGTTAATTAATCAACTCTTTCAAGTTTTCGTTTAGCGTTCAGTATTTGACCCCTTTGTGCGAAAAGGGATTCTTCTCAAAATTAAACATAAAACAACAAAGGCTAAAAAATAATATCCCGAAGACAGCTTATTACGATTTCTCTGGCAGCTAAAATCATTTTTCAAAACGTTGATTCCCATTTGCTATCGTACGCGTAGGGTTATTAATTTAATTCTCAGACGTGCATATGCATGTGGTATTCCGTTTTCAAGTCACATACGTTATTAAGGCACAGTAGAAGAAAGTGGTTATTTTTTATATTTATAAATGGGCGAGCCATGCAGCATGATGAAGGCTTTTCTTTATTCCACCGTTCTTCGCGTTGCCGATTTTGTAACGCTGAATGTGTGTCTATTGAATCCATGACTATGACATGGCATGAGTCATATTTTCAGGTAAATAACATTAGCCTGAGTTTAAATAGCGAGAGGCTCAAACACTTGATATTTTAGAGTATCTGCCATGCTGTTTAGATTTTTCATAGATTCAAATCGAAATTTTTTATTTGTATCAACCAACAGTACAGTACGTATGAATAAGCACATTTTTTCAGTGTGAGATTTTATTTTAAAGAATTATCTTCCCGTGTAAAATAATATGACAATAATATGTTTATGCTGCCATGAATTTTTGAAGAAACAAGCATTTCTACAAATTCATATATTTAGATATTTATTGAATGCATATTCAGAAGATTTTACACGTTTTTAGAAAGAATTCAGAGCCGTTTAACCGATGTTTAAAGTGCAAATAGTATTATTTTAAATATTCGTTCTGATAGCCTTTTTTCTGGAGTTTAAGTAGTTTAAGTCTGCAGACTTAAACTACTTAGACTAATTTTTTGATAATACTTAGACTAATGTTTTAGAAAAAGTGGGAGGGAGTCGTACTTTTATTACATAGGAAATGATAAAATATGCCAGTATGTATGAAAACAAAAGATACATTTCTATGCTCCATAGCATGAGTATTTAGAAAATACATACTTAGTTAATATACGTATTATAAGTATTAATTTAAGAAGCTAGTTAAAACGTATCTTGCCTGTTTCTTGTTGTATACTTTCTTGCAATATTTTTTTCCAGAAAAATTCATCTCATTACTATGGTAATTCTTCGTAAACGTGTGAGTCTACTCATAGCTTGATTTTTGAACTCATATTACTCTCTTATGTGTTCTACTGCCAAACACTGCAGTTTGAATCTACTGAGTAATAATAAATTTCAGAATCATCAGCGATATTTCTATGCAGCCAGTGTACTGAATAATTTAATTCCTTTTTAATCTTATCCAATTGGAGCTCAGCGGCAAACAGTTTGTATACTGCAAAAGTCAAACAAATCAAATTTATGTTTTATATTTAAAAATGTAGAATCTTGTTTTATATGCGCAAGCATAAATACAAAAAAAAATATTGCGGTAGTATTACCCAGCATAAGGAAACTGCTAGTTGGATATTTTTTTGTACTAATTTCCTTAACTTAAAAAATGGACAAACAAATGATTTCGGGTATCTGTCAAAGTATATTTTTATCATTATACGTTAAGAATATGTATAGTGAAGTAAGCTAAATAATGCAAAGCCATGTGTTGGTTTCAAAATGTTGACGTTGATGGAAAGCTGTATTTAAATAATGACTGATATATAAAGTATCCTTTAACAATGAAAATAAAGTAAAGATTTCGTGTATTATAGCATTTATCATTCACTTCATTATACAATTTAATTTTTTAGGCATTTTATGAATTCGTGCATATTTCAAAATTTGAGAATGAAATAGGTACAGTAACACAAAAATGGAAAAAATAGAAATGAATAAAAGGAAATTATTATCAGAAAATGTTTGATTCGTTCTTAAAAACATGGAAGGATTTAATTAAATTCTCAAAAACTGAAAAAAGTCAAGAAAGTTAAAGATGAATACAACACATATTTTCCTCGATGTAGTGATAATATTTTTTTATTTTTCAATTTGTGAAATCTACTTCCTGAAAGCAATAGTGCCTATAAATTGAATATAAGAAGTAACTTCTCTTATAATATATTCCTAGAGTTGCGAAAGAACTTTCTTTGATGAAATATTCAATTGGTTATGTATGTTAGATAAGATACGAATAGAAGGAAAAGTTATAAATTTTGTTAAAATTATTATGATTCATTTTAACCTCGAATATCTCACAATACTGATTCATTTACTTTCAAACATCGTGTCTTCGATTATCAATGAACCGAGGCCATTTTTATCAGATTAAAAAATTAATGGATGCTTTCGGATATTAGCATTTGAATTTGACCATTCTTTAAGTCGATGCTTAATATAAGCAAATCATTGTTCTTCCTACGGATGATTTGAATCTTAATTTGCGGTTTTCCCACTACATACAAATGGTTTTGATTTCCACTTTTGGTATTTTTGATCCCTTATCTCACTGGGTTATTGTTGATGTACAGGAAACGTCTTTATTATCTTCTGCCCCACTGAGTTAGATGATGGATGATCTCAATTTGATAAAACAAATTTCATGGAAGAAAAGCAGCAACAATAATAATAAAAAAATAAATACTTGTTGTGGTGTGAATAAACTTAATCATTAGTTGATTTTCTATACTTTTAAAGACATTTTAAAAGATAAAAATAGCTCTGCGCAGTATCTCCTTACCTCTAATAAATAAGTTCACGCAAAAGAGAGAACCTAATTTTTCTGGGAAGTAAAATAAGATAGACGTACGATCTTATGGAAATTATACATTCTTGAACCTCAAAACCAGTTTTCTAAATTTCGAAGTTAAGAATAAGGAAAAATCCTTACATTTAAAAAGTATATCCACGCAAATAAAGAAATATTATTTTTTTTTGAGACTCAATGGATTATATGCAGAATCATAGTACAGCTGTATGTTTTTGGACCTGAAATAAGCTTCTTAAATTGAAGTCTCATATTATTCATTAAGTTACAAGAATGTTTTATATTGTATTCCTGTTTTCCCCTTGATTAAAATTAATAAGCTTACTTATTCCTTGTAACTATTAAGTATTCTTAAAGTTGGTCTAGTGTTTGTTAAGATAAGGTTTCACGTGATTTTCTGCGCGTCTGATATAAATTCAATTCAATTTTTGTTTTAGAGGATTTTAAGAAAAAACAGCTTCTCAAAGAAAATCGAATTCATAACTTTGAGATTATCTATGTTTCTGTGCTATCAATTAACTGAAACAATACCTTTTAAATAATTAAATCTCCCGTTAAATAGTTAACCAATGTCTCTGAAATGAATTCCCAAGTTTTAATTGGTTTAATTTTGTAATTTTCAATTACAAGGTTTGACGGTTTCTTTTACGAGCTTTAAGGTTTTGAAACTGCATTAATAATTGAACAGAATTTTGCTTTAAAATGTACCGCATTTCGAAATAAATATGAGTATATCGGTAACCGTCAGAAACTATGCGAAATCATAGAATCCTTATTAGACTATTTTAGAAATTAAAATTTGTACGTTTCGAAAGGAGTTATTTATAGAGTTATTTGCAGTTTGATTAATAAATTTATAATTGTTGACATATTTTTCTTTTTCATCTAACTAAGGTTTGTCATGTAAGTATAATGTTAATCTTATATGAGCGTTTTAAAGTTTAAACCCATTAGAGTCGAAGCTCATCGTCAACTTTTTAATTTTTCTTTAACTTCTCTAACAACTTTAATTTTTCTTTTCTGCTCTCTTTTTTTAATTTATACATCTTTTGAATCATAGTAAGTTAATGGTGTAATTTAAAATAAGAACTGCTAAGAATAAAACTAAGTCTCTTAGTTTTATTGTCTCTTTTGTTTTAAGTCTCTTTTGAACTTACTCACTTCTTGTTCTCTTGAAAACAACTGGATGACAAAAAGAAAACTTGATGAAAACAAATCATAGAACGTTTTTCTGGTAAAAATTCTGCTCTTGATGATTTTTTTTTTCATGTTGGATTTACACTGCATACGACAAACGTTTGCTCAGTAAGAAATAGAATAGAAAATGCAAATCGAAAGGAACAATAGATTATACTGTTAATCGAGTCTTCAGGGCAGAATCGAAGAAGAATAATGGAAGATTTCCTTTACTCTGATTTATTTAATCCTTTTCAAAATAGTTTGCAACTATTGGAAAATTTAAATGTTCTTAGAACATTCATATGTTATGATAAACTTGTCATGAAACAGAAAACATAACTTCATATAGCCCGCAGACCTGTTATTGGCCCCATACATCATTATATTCTTATAGTTCTATTATTTTGATAGTTAATTATACTTATTATAAATTTAAATGATAGCTAAAAATTTTTTAAAAAATGAACGCCATATTTCAGTATTGTCATTACAACACTTTTAACTTTTATTTACATCGTCGCGTGATGAAAGAAAACATTCTTCATAGTTTACATATTAACAGCTCCTCGAACCAAGATCTATCTATAAGGCTCTGTTATTCACCAGGCGGCGCTGCATCCAGAATTGCGGAGTAGTCTGCTACTCCATCTACCGCAAAACAATATTTTTCTCCGCGCAAGATTTTCAGATAAGAACGCGATAGCTGTGTAGGCAGTGATGCAATTTTTTCCCCTTTTTTTCTCCCTCCCTCTGTTTTATTTCTCAGAAAACAGAAAATGAGTTGAAAAAATTATCCCAGCGTTCCGCTACGGAAACCACGCCCTTTATTCAAATGCCCAAACATTTGATTGGCCCTTTGTGTATTGATCCATTCAAATTATGTTCGAAATAGTCGTCTGCGCGAGCTTCCTTCACGGATGAGATGCGTTTTGCCCTTATTGCTCTGGCATTCGAATGTTTTTATCATGCAAAAACGACCGAATATATTATAAACGGGGTATTTTTATAGCTCAAACGTGATTCGTTGGGGAAAATTTAAAGGAAAATTACGATCTGTGCGGTGGCATCATTATTTTATCTCTTTCTTTTATTGAGAAACACATTTAGGGCATTAATATTTTTCTCTTTTTGCAATTTTAAAGGAAAAGAAAAGTTCTTTTATTATTATTATTATTATTCTTTTTTTCTCAGTAATTTTCATGAACTCCGTTTCCCTAAGTTACTATCAATGGGTAGCCTCTTCCCCATATTTTTATCTTTTTCACCAGCATTTGTGTATTAGCTTTGTTAACAGATGAATATAGAGATATTTATGACCCTTACATATTATCTTCTTTAGCAAGGAGGAGACACATTTAATGCTTCGCATCTCTAAGTCGTGTCCAAGCAGTTTCTCTTCAACAATGAGAATGACTCGAAAAATATGGGCCTTGGTAATATGGCTGTTGAAAGTGTTTATTAGAAGAAAATATTTCTAGAATACTATTATTTTTAACGCTCTCCTAGGTAATTCCCCCCATTAACAAATGCTATAAGCATTTAATTTCGTCATTTCATGTACATCCACACATATACATATGTGAATTTTCAGTTTAAATGTCATTTATTCATTTTTCTCTCTTATTTTGAGTATATATGACAATACATGTTCATAAAATGCGAATGGATAACGGCAAATTTTACAACTTATTTGTGAAAAACTCATTTATTCTGTCAATTACTTTCTTTTTTATGACTATCCAGACTAATAAAAATTCATTATCGCTGAATACAACTATGCATTTCGAAAGCGAAAGCGTCATTTTTACAGCTTATGACATGACTAGACTACCCGTGAGAATCAGTGGAACACCGGAGTACCTAGCTGGAACAACTTACCTCCATCGAAGAATATCCCTTCCGAATCTATCACTGCGAAGTAAGATCAATCCAAAAAAGATTAGCCTGGATTAAAAAAGTTTAGCAGGTCATGTAGAATTTGTTAAAGTCTTGATAAGAAATAAATGATAATTGCGCTCTCAACAAAGACTTTGATGTATCGAGTGCATGGCGACACAGCGAAACTGAGAGTTGAACATAGTAACAAGTATGCAAGCAAAAGGAAGTACAGAAGCAATCGGGCAAAAATGCGTACGAAAAATAAACATAGAATCTAATATGGGAAAATACAAAATACCAAATAGGTACTCAAATAGAATATACATATTATACGAAATTATTAGAAAAAATCAAAAGCCAAAAGATCAGTGCGAATCACAGTAATGCTGATTTCCATTACCACATAAGTTGGGGCTATTAAAATTGCCTTCAAAAATATTAAATGCAACACAAAATTTATCGGTGGAGTTGAGACACTACGAATTTCATCATCTCTTCTCGAGAAAGTTCTAATGATAAAATTAAAAAAAATCTGCGCAAATATTATTTATTTCCTTAATAATTTTAAGATCAGTGATGACACCTATTATGTTGGAGCTATTTCCAGTAACTTCAGCGTATGTTTTAGCAGTTTCCATGTTAACACGTGACTGGTTACTACTTCTGGGGGAACGTTGAATTTCTTTATTTTAGAACGAACATTTGGTTTGGGAAAATCCTGGGATTTGAGATTTTTCTTTGATTTGGCAGCTGCTGCGTAAGATTCAAACTTCGAATTTGCAAATTTCGGCTGAACTGACAGAGTGAGACGACTGGCGAGGGACGAGTGAGTGCATTCGTACAATAGGGAGATGCGCTGTAGCAACACATTAAGAGAGATAGTGACTATGAACAACATGCGGCGAGTCGCTGGATAGCGACGCTCACTAAAATGAACGAATTTTATATAAATACCTATTTTTTACCATTTTTCGTTCATGAAATTTCATAAACAATATTTCGTATTTAATCACTAATACTGGTAAATCTCGCATTTATTTGCATCTATTTTGTAAATACGGAAATTACGTATCTCTATTCATTATAATAATGCAGCTCTAAATGCGAAATTCTTCGACTGTTTTTATTACCAATAAGGCTTCTAAGCAGAATATTAATATTTGTGTTTCTAAGAAGAGAAAATAGTTGCAAAATGTATTATCGCCCCTACTCAAACCCCTTTCCTTAATCGCAAGCAAGAGGTTTCAACCACCAATGGCGGATGAACAAGACAGCTAAACTCTGGTAATTTCACGTGGGTTCTGATTCCTTTGAAGGGCTCGACTGCATGAGGTTTTTGTAATTTTCCCCATGTGTAACATAAAAATGCAAACCGAGCGTTTATAGAGACAATTGCTCTCCCTGCGCTTTTCAACAATCACTTAATCTATCCAAGTAAAAGTATAACGTATTTTCCCTCCTTCTTCGCATGCCTTCGAGGTATAGTGGTCAGCACGCTCGGCGCATATTCAAGAGGTCCGTGGTTCGAGTCCCGGCGAGGGCATTGCTCATTTTTCACATCTCCTGCTTCAAAAAATATACCTAATATCTCTACAAGAATATCCTACTGTCTACTATTTAGCAATAAATTTCAGTATTATAACTTGCCACCTGTTACCAACTCATGAAACGGGTTGCATCATAACATTTCATGTAATGTTTGTATTGATAGTATTTAACTTTAGCCTTTCTATAAAGCCAACAAATCATATCTAGGAAAGTACTTTTAGAAGCAATGAAATATTTATGGTATACTATGACTCAAGTAATTTTGAGTTCCATTCTGACTTACATATAAACTAAAACTGATAATTTTTAAATAGCGTGTAAATAAATTTAAGCTGCTGGTCACAGTTATGATTTTAAATAAAAGATATTATTTAACAGACTATCTTTATAGATATTTCTGAACAGATTTATCCTATTTCACTGTAAAAGGAAATTTATTCATGCAGATAATAGTTCCCAATTCAGCCATGAAGTAGATATCAGTGCAAAGCGGAAAGAAATAGCATTAAATCCAGAAACGGATTTTCCCTCTCTCGTATGCGATGAGGAATTAGAAACAGAGCGCTTGAATGCTCAACCTCAAAACAAGGCTATAACATTATCTGAATCATTTAGATACAATTCGCTTTATAGAGCTACAGAAATATTTATAAAGTTCAGCTGTTCGGAATTCTATTCGACAGAATAATCGAACTGCTGAGACTGAGATAAATTAAACGGCCAACTGAAGTATATTCAACGGTCACTCTAAATGTGGAAAGTGGAATGGTAATTTAAGGCTTAGCTCACATATAGTTAAGCATTTGCCTAATCTCTTGAGCTGAAATGATAATGGGGGATTAACCTAGAGAATATTTTAGCGCCTGTTAGATTTATTAGAGCCGGAAGGATTGTTTTCTATTCAAAATTATTAACCAATTGCTAGAATGGGGATACTTTCTCACTAAATTTCGTGTAATGGATGTTTATTTAACGATTAATTGAAATAGCTGAAAAGAATGATTAAACTGGTGCTTAGCATGCCATTAAAGAATAGCCTATATGAATTAATACGTAGCGTATTTGATGTTAGTATTTGTACTAGTATTACTCTGTTATATCTAAATCTATAATTGTTATATAGAGCTGATATAGCTTAGTGGCTGTCCGGCAATATTTTCTTACGTTGTGACAACAATTTAAAAAGACTAGTTATTAAACACTGAAAATCAAGTGTGACCGGGCGGGAATTTAAGCCACAGATCTTCTAATTGCTAGCTGAAAGTGCTGGACAGATTAGCTACTTACAATATGACAACACTGGCAGGAAATTGGAATTATTCCTCAAACACAAATTTGTTAGATAGATACCTTTTCTTCCTGCTTTGAGAGTAATATAGTATGATATTTTTGCCTATTTTTCAACATATTTAGCATTTAAACGGAGTTTCCTTTTTCAAATTGTTGCCAGCAAATATTAGAGCTCTGCATTTTATTTAAAGAAAATAAATAATGAAGAATATGCATGAGTGTATGTATGTTTCTCGCATTGTAAAAAAACAACGGTACCTACAGATATCAAGTTTCGAATAACGTCGTCTCCCACTCGAATATGGGCATCTGGAAGCCCAAATTTGGTATTTGTTTTATAATTTATTTCATAATTTGTAAAATTTTAACGAATTTTCGATTAACAAACTCAACGATTTCAATACCAATGTTGCCACTGCTCGCTTTGAAAAACAAGCAATGGCAACACTGTCGGAAAAAAAAACATTTTTTTCTCCCACGCGAGACTGTGTATTCGAAATTCTAAACATATGCTCTTTTTAAATATTTTGCGATATTGCTGTTGAATTGAATTTTATGATTTAAGTGCGAAGAACATGATATTTAATAAATAGAGGTAGCACACAAAACGTTAAAAACACCCCTTTGGGCGTAATATAAAATTTGAATGCTTTCGGATTTTTTACGTTTTTTAAGGAAATTAAATTTGTAGTATATATGTCTGCAAGTAGAAGTCAGTAAAAGTACAGGATTATTTCACTTATTTATCTGAAATTATAATTTTCTATATTTATAGCCCTGATCTATTTAACTATGAAAGCTTTTTTAAACAGGCTCCTTAAAATTTCAGGATTATTTAATTCAGCATAGAAGTTTTATTCATTTTTCCAATAACACATGGAAAAGCCCCTTTAGTGACTAACAAAATTCACGGCAACAATAAACTTTCTGAAGCAGAAAATCCGAATTTTTCAGAAGATGAATGAGAACTTAATTAAAATCATACCCTTCTCAAATCCAAGCGTACATAAACATGCTAGAATTGTTCATCTTCTGTAAAGTGTTAATGGGTTTATGTTTGCCTCTTCTTTAGTAAAGATAAAAAGATACACTTGCGTCGCAACTATTACATTTTAAGCGGTTTTAAGTTAACCTTCTTTTATTACTACACCTCAAAACCTATATATAAGAACGTATGCACACACTCACTATGTATACATGAATGTACATATTCATAGTTATGAAGTAACAGCTTTTAAAAAATATAGAAACAACCCCTTTCCACATAGAATTAAGTAATATCGTTCTCGATTTGAAAAGCAGTCTAGCTCATAACCAGTCAATGGACTTAATTGTTAATTACTAGAAACACATTCAAATAACTTTTTTTAGGCTCAATGAAATTTTCCCCGTACCTTCTCCTTAGAAAACGAAAAAGAAATAACGAATAACTCTATTCATTCAATAAATTATCACCCTCAATTAATGAAATATAAGAAATGTAGGAAAGAATTTATGTCATATTCTCCGTTAATGTAAACAATTCCCTATTTTTTCAATAATAATGTAAGTCTGTTGTTTTGAATCTCTCTATTTCTGTGATCGCAAAATGTAAGTGCTATGGCAAATTATGAGTAGTTTTAATCGTTTTACTTCGAAGAATGAAACAACCCCATTCACAATTTTTCTTTAAAGAAAACAGATTGAAATGACTACAGCTTTAATACAAATGTGCGATTTTATTTAAAAATTTAAATATCGAACTCAATTCTTTTTTTATGCAAGCAATTTTTACGCGATTTAAGTTAATGCGGTTTATAAAAAATTAAAATTCAGTTCCTTTACTATTCCATCTGTTTTTATTAAATATGGCACGTACAATGCATTTTTAAAAATGTCATTTTATATTTAATTTTGAAAAACACATTCCGATTCACAAAGTCTTCTTAAAATTGACATTTATTAAAAATGCCATTTAATGAAATTTTTAGAAGGAATTATGACTTTGAAGATTCACTTGATACATTTTATGCCCAAAGGTGCCTCAAATTTTATGCCTCAAATAAGATAATCAAATAAACCAAACCAAACTATATTGCTCTAGGCGACTCAATAGTTATACCACTATTTTGTTTTTTACACGGAGATTGAAGTCCTACGCTATTATATTTAGTATTATGATATGCATTTTATTCATTGGGTTGTTACGTTAAGCATTATGTTATTAATTTAGCTTTATGTTTCTTATGAGCTATCAAATATACATTAAATCTGTCGTAAAAGTTTTTTTTTTCTTTACCCGTGGAATGAAAGCCATTTAATGTGGTAATGTTAAAATGTTATTTTTATCAGTTCCCGAAAGGTATTAATTATATTTCATAAAAACGTCTTTTTTTTCAGTCATTATAGCCTGAAAAACAAATATGGTAATAGAAGGGAAATAGCCAACATTAGTAGCGCCGTAATTCAATAATAAAACTGTATTTAGTAATAGTTTTCCTGTTCGATGAGGCATAATATCTTTAATAAATCAGTCACGTGTTATAGCCAAAACAGAGTTCTCAGCGGTTTCAACCTTCAACGCTATGCATCTTTATTTTTCAAATTTAAAATTACACATTGCTTAATAAAATAGGATATTTATAAGCAGATTTATAATTCATATGCTTTTTATTATGTTTTATATAATTTTAATTTTCTATTTTTTCTTATTTTATTTATTTTTTATTATTCTTAATAGATTTAATTCCATATTTAAATTCTTAATATCTCTAATTATATCTAATTAATGTAAATTACAATATATGCAATTGATAATTTTCATAAATCTATACATCACTATTATCACTTGCATGATATATTTCTAATTTCATGTAGCAAACATTTCTTATCTATTCATGTACCTTCTACAAATAACTTTTAACTCTTTACACCCGAAATATGATTCTCAATCGCCTCGCAGTGTTTTCCGATAAGTGAAATAAGATATTAAGAATTACCTTGTGAAGGATTTTTCTCATTCTTCAGTAAGTGTCTGTATGGTGTGATTAGAAATACGTTCGGCTAGCCTCGGGACGTCCGGAGTTCGAGTCCCGGCTAGAACATTGCTTATTACTCTGATTAAAGAGCTTCAAAATATTCTATGTCTCTGGCGCCTGATCTAAAATGGAGTGAACAGTAGTTCACCATTATCTGGATTCATATGAATCGTAAATTTTAGATCAAATTTTCATTTATGTCTTTTATTTTTGCATAGGTTGGCTTACTTCTGTTTTAAATGTTCTTCGATTTCACTTTGCTTATTGTTAATTTATCCATTTTTGTTTGTTTATGAATTTTGCTGTTATTTTTGTGCATATGGGTTTGTTTTTCCAAGTGTTGGATTATTATTTTTGAAAGTTTTGTTTTTGGACTTGATCTATTCAATATATATATATATATTGTGTATTATTTCTCATTTAAAATTTTTTTTTATGTTTCGGGTGCTACAATTTTTGCACTGCTTACTTAGGTCTATGGGAATTGGTGTGAGGGAGAATACGGAGTACTTTGATAGTTTTTCTACGGTTATTGTTTTTCTAACATTACTCTTTTCAAAATATTATCTTTAATTTGTGTCTTTGGCAGTTTAGACACAGGCTATTTTATTTCTTTATTCATTTCGTTGCACTAGCCCCATTATGACAATGCAAAGAAAGTTGCAAATATTTTTAATTTTTGATTTTGCCCCCTATTTCTTAAAGTTTGCCCCTGTGTTTCTGATTTTTGGTATTTGCATGTGGTTTATTCCGAACTGAATGTGGGATAAGTTTAAAATGCATTTTTTATTTTTTGTTTTAATTCATTTTACATAATTACCACTACTTGTTGTTGTTATTAGCGCACATTGATTTATGTTTTGAAGTGTATTTTATTTGGTTGTACACTCGAATATATACTTTTGGTTCTGCCGATTGCAATAAGGAGGTGCACAGTTAAATATCATAGCAATCCCATATAAAAACTTTCAACGTTCTATGGCTAATCTTGTGTTATGCGAGAAATATTCGTACGTACGGACAGACGTCAAGAAAAAAAGTTTGTTTTGAATACATTTTAAATACACTTTTACAATCTATTTCGGAAAATATGATCCTTTATTCCGTCAGTATGTACAGACGTCAAGCAAAACAGTAGTCAAAATGGATTCGAGACGGTTAAAATGAGTATTTTCGTTGAAATATGATACCCGAAATTTTCGCGATTCCAATACTTCCTTTACTTCGTTGAAAAAAAAGTAAAAATTAAAAAAAAAGAAAGAAAGAAAGAAAGAAAAATAAATCGTACTTAAATTTTGGAAAAAGGAAAACTTTCTAAATATGATTACAAAATTTCAACTAAACTGTTTCAGTTGGTTAAAAGTTGAATAAAATTTTTAATTCAAAGAACCCAATGAATCAACTTAGCTAAAACAAAGTAAAAATATAATTGTGGGCGTGATCATTTCGGAAAATTTCGTCACGTGAAATATGTTTCTTGTGAAGAAATTGGCGAAATTTCTCGTGCAAATAATATTACTACAGCCACACCCATTCTAATTAATCCTTGAACTAAGAGGTCAACGAGACGGAAGCAGATAAAAATCTTGTCTCTTTAGCAACCGTTTTTTCAGACTGTATACAAAAAAGGACTCTGTCTACAAAGACCGTTTTCGTTACAACAGCTTCCAGTTTTTTTGTGAATGTAAATCCTTACATTTAATATATGAAAATAATCTAATGGTGATCATTCTTGTAAGCAGCCGTATTTTGTTTTGAGCGTGGACATTGCTTTCATTTAGAAATAATGAATGCTACGTCACTCATAAAGATATTAAACATAATTTAGCTATCACAACAGTGAAAATTTATAAAACATTTTACTTTGTAAATAAATCTTTATGATCGTTTTTAAGGCCTTTTTGTGATTATTTGCTAATATTCTCAAAAATTTATAAATAAAAAAAATATTAAATTACTTGTGCTGACTCACTAGCTTGTTTAATTAAAAATTAATAAGCGTCTAGCAAAGTTTTACTACATTGTTATTCATTATGTACTAAAAGACATCTTTAATTTATTAAAAACCTAATATATTATCTAGTTTTGAGTTATTATCCCAAAAGCAACTTTAGTCCCTAATGGGATATTAGTCTCAAAACGTCATTTTGGGGTTGAATCACTATAAACGACGAATCACTTTGCAAATTACTGCCACCAAATATTAGTGCTCTGTTTTATATTTAAAGAAATCAAATAATGAAGAATCTGAATTAATACATGCATGCTTCTTGCACTGTGAAAAAACAACGGTACCTGGAGCCATCAAATTTTAAATAACGTAGTCCTCCAACCGAACATGGGCACCTAAAAACCCAAATTTTTGATTCCGAATTTGTTTTATTATCTATTTCAAATTTTGTAAAACTTTAAAGAATTTTTGATTAACAAACTCAATTATTTCAAAGCGAACAGTGCCAAAACTGTACAGAATAAAGACTGTCGAATAAAGCGCGAGACCGTGTATCGGAAAATCTAAAGATATGATGTTTTTAAATATAAAAATAAAGAGCCAAGAATATGATATTTCATAAATAAAGTAAACACACAAAACGTTCATAATAAAAAGACAAAAAAAAATTTGTAGGCCATTCTTACTAAGGTAAGAAAACTGAGCATTAATATGATGAAAAGAGAATAGACTGAAAAAGCAGAAAAATTTATGCCAACATTTAACGCTGCATTGTGACTTCTAAACGCATACTGTTATGTTGCTTTTAAAATTTTTATAATTTTGCTGTTGAACTGGGTTTGGCGTAAGAGGGAAGAAAATAATGCTTAAGGAAGCTAAAAAGATAAAAAAAAATTAGTAGGAGTGGGTCTAATAGCAGACTAGTAGACAGCGAGCTCAGCGGGAGCGTCATAAACTTTAACAAAACCTTTTAGGAGACCATTAAAATTATCTAACGTTAACCTTATCTAACTTTTGAATCTCGTTAAGGCGAAAGTGGATCCCGTTGGTGATTAGAGAGCTTTCATCCAGAATTGCCTGTAAAGCTGACTTTGAGTCACAGAAGACGAGTCCTTTTGCTTTCTCAGAAGTGAGAAAGGAGCTTGATATATTGACAGCTTTCTATGAAAAGTAATTAAATGATTTTGTAAAGACAGTAGGTATTTTGAAAGCAGGATATATGAGCGATGCCTTCCCCGGGACTCTAATTACGGACCTCTGGAATACCTCTGGACTACATCACGAAGGCATGCGAAGAAGGCGGGAGAAATACCTTATAATTTAAGTGTTATATTTGAGGTAATATTAAATAAGCATATTTCTTTTTACTTGAATGGGTTAAGTTAAAAATGACTTTAATACAGTTTTAAATGTTGGATTGTATTTGTGAAATGGTTATTTAGCAGAATAATCATTTTGTAGAGGCATTAGGTATTTTTTGGAAGCAGAAGATGGGAAAAATGAGCATTGTCCTCGCCGGGACTCGAACCCCGGCCTTCTCGAATACGCGCAAAGATGCTGACGGCTACACCACGAAGGTATGCTAAGAAGGCAGGACAAATACCTTATAGTTTAAAGGACAAAATCATGTATTTGAGCCTAAATTGTCTATATTTTTAATTCGACTTTATCCATTCCCACCTGCTCGTGAGTTAGCAAAGCAACATCGAATACTGAGCAATTAAACTCCTTTAATCCAAAATTGTTGTTACCTTCTGCTTTATTTTAGCTCTTTAATTTACCCGAAGTAGTATTGGTCCACCCTGAACTGGACTTTACTTTACCAGGCCCTATGTATTCGATATCTATTGTTTGACTAAATTCCTTGTACCATAAATCTGAAATGTTTGATATGAGTTGTTTTTAATTATCAAAAGGATAATTTTAATTAAAATTATAATTAATAATAAATTATCCAAAGGATAATTAAAAAATTAATTCAGCTTGCTCTTTATTGGGTTTTACTTTTCAGGGGCCTTTCTTTTGAATATTAATTGGTTGGTTGAATTCCTAACACCGAAATATAAAATATTTGAAGCTGCCTGTCTTATTCAAGTTTTTAGTTATCCGATATAGCTCTATGTCTAAATTCTCGGACTTTATGTTACGATAATTTGGAAAGATTCACTTTACGTATAGATTTTTTGATTCGAATTAAAATTATGATGAAAGCAACATTGTAAATACAAGTAGTAAAGTTTTCTAAGAACTTTATTAGAGTAAGTAGTATTTTAACCTCTCTACCCAGGCCAAAAGCTTCTGCTAGACGCTCATGACATTTGCTATATTTTGAAGCCCTAGATATCTAACTCACGACAACGCTATTAAAGAAAGATCCTTTACAAGCAAATAGTCATTAAATTGGTCATTTTGTTTGCCTTATACCCTGTTTAAATAATTAATTACAAAGCTGCAGCTACTCTTATGAACAGGTAGCTTCTTTAATTGTCTCATTTTTCTTCTTTATTTTATCTCAGGTACTTTATCTCCATCCAAAGTCCTTAACTTCCCAATTTTTTTCCATTCTATTTTGTATTTTGCCTCTTCTTACTATCCGGGCTAAGGATTTAAGGTGCAAAACGTGATTTGCGCTCGACCTTTTTCTGAGGAGTTTCTGAGGAGAGGGGACGGGTTCTTGAGGCTCATGAGGGAACATGGGATATCATACAGAATAAAAAATGTGCAACCATGTAATGAAGTGTTTAAAGAAATTCCACCATTTTGATGAAAATCAAACTTTTCATTTTTCAAACTTCCAAAACTAAAACATTTCCAGCACGAAGATCTTCAGCGCATCTTCAAGCGGGGGTCTTTTAAGCCTGAGGACTTTTACATTTCCGTTTTTATTTGGTAGCCTAGTAACGCAAAGCCATACAGTCGTGTACTCCGTAACACACGGGGAACCTTTCGAAGAAAGTTTCTTTTTTTACTTCCTTGTGCGAAGTAAGAGTAATATTGTAATCGCAAAAAATTTAGGGTATTATAATTTTCATTGCAAATATGCATTTTGATCGTCCTCGAATCCATTTGGACAGTTTTTTTTTTGCGTGATCTCTTAACCTTTTTTTCAAAAAGGATTGTAAAATGGATTTCAAATGGATTCAAAATTTTTTCGTGACATTGTAGAGACACTAAGTTATTTCGAAGCAGAAGACATGAAAAATGAGCAATGCCCTCGCTGCAACTCGAACCTTTGACCTCTCGAATACGTGCTGAGCGTGCTGACCGTTACACGACGAAGGCATGTTAAGAAAGCGGGGGAAATACCTTATAACATCTGTACGTAAGTACCTACGTACGTACGTGCGCATGCATGTATCTCGCATAACTCAAAAAAGATTAGCCGTAGAACATTGAAATTTTGTGTATGGGACTGCTATAACATTGCGCATCTTCCTTTTTTATGGCAATCAGCATACCAAACGTGTCTCTATTAATACATATATATACACCCACGCACTTACTCGGTTTAACGCGACCTTTTATTTTCTCAATTGTTAATTGTAGTCATATACTTCCAATTACAGAAGTGTTTTAAATGACGAAAATACTCATGGTTTTCGCAATGGCAAATTTATAAAAGAAAATCACCTTTCGACAAAT
Organism: Stegodyphus mimosarum; assembly: GCA_000611955.2. Taxonomy (NCBI): domain Eukaryota; kingdom Metazoa; phylum Arthropoda; class Arachnida; order Araneae; family Eresidae; genus Stegodyphus; species Stegodyphus mimosarum. The sequence continues at coordinate 63,660 of KK112555.1, read as the reverse complement.
AACGAAATCTTATTTTTAATACGGTCTCCCAGTTTCTATACTTATGCTCGGGAAAATTTCATACTCCTTATGAAAAAATTAAATTTTAAAAAGTTTGAATACCGTCCGACAAAAACCGGGATATTTAATTTCAAAATTTGAAATTATCTCATTTTCAGTTTGCCTTGAAGAATCGGTAAATTAAGTAAAAGTAATTCGAATAAAATAAATATTAGAATCATTTCGGTGACTATTTTATTTTGCTGTTAAACTTCTTTGGATTAATACCATATGCAGCCAACTTTTCATCAACTAAGCAAATCTTTTGTCTCTTACAGGCAACTCAAAAATAACCCTGTTTATTAGGACAAAGATTTATGTAAGAAGTTATCTTTTTAAATGATGAGTCAACAGACTGGTGATGGAACCTTTTCTTTCTTTTGCGTTTTCTTTTTCATCATTTTCTGCTATGCTCATTTTTCTAATCATTTAAGTCTCCATTTACAAATGAAAGTTCAGTTTGTTTTGCATTTAACGAAACAGAAACAAACCCAGATTTTTTAAAATTATTTTGATTGTAATCTGTTGTTATTATCTCTTTCTTTCTTATACTGCTTTCAGTTTCTTTTCATTATTTGCAATATCGGTGGCTTGTTCTATTTCTTTTTGAGTAGGTCCTGAACTGGTTAAAATCTTTTCATTTGTAAAATACTTTACGCTTTTCTCTGGAATGCCTGTACATCTTACAGTTAGTTCATTTTGCCTTTCTGTATTGGCACAGTTATAGGGTTTGATACACAAATAGCATTTTAAAATGAAGTTTTCTTTTCTAAAATTTCAGACATCAAAGCAGTTTTCTCGCGCAATTTACTATCTTACCACTCTCTTAAATATTTCAGTAGTATAGGTTTCTTTGTCACAGGCTCCCTTCATTGTTTTGCAGAATATGCGTCCATAGGTTGCATTTCATCATGAAGCTGTGTGCCTTTATTTATACTTAGAATTGCAGATAGAGGAGAGACAGAATTTTCCAAAACATTTATATTATTTCAGTTTAAAATATATTAGTAGAAGGGATAACTTCATTTAGTCTGATATCTTTGAGGAGCAAAACTGTATTATTTTTATAACAGTAGATTCACATATTTTTATACGAGAACAATAATTTTCTATCAGTTCATCAATAGCCTTGGTACTCTGTTCATCAAGCGAAGCCAAAATGTAAGTACCTCTTCTGTCTACTATATTGGGCTCTGTTGTTTCTGGAATGAAGAATTACGTAAGTATCTTGACTAGGTTTTCGTTTAGCTTCCTCATATAGTGGCTTCAATTCAACGCTCCCTTTCTGTTCTTGTATAAATATTTTTGGATGGGCCTTTATCAGGTCTAATTTAGAGTATTCATAATCCACAGAAAACAAAATTTCATTTTCAGTTAGTGTATCTTTGTTCCTTTGTTCAGTTAGTGAAAATCTCATTTTCAGTTAGTGTAACTTCTATTTCAGAATTTAACTTATCTGTCTAACTCAGAATTTCAGTTTCTTCTTTTTTTTTTCTAAAAGTCGTTCTTGTGCAAGAGTTTGAACGGCGTTTATCATACGAATTTGAACTTCTTCCTTTCGTTTTACGTCTTTAAATAATGCATTTGTTTTGTTACCTAAAAGCTACCTCCTTTGACCTAATGCATATCTTAAAACTTCGGACTTATTATATGGCAAAACTCACATTCAAGCTGTATCTCAGCCAAAAGTAATTCATCCAGATCTATTCGTATCCATAACTTCACTCGTCTGCATGCAAAGCTCTGAAGTTTTGCGTACTTTTGGCAACATCTACATGCAAAGCTCTGAAGCTCTGCGTACTTTTGGCAAAGTCCAAAGTTGCATCAGTATCTCTAAGTATGGATATTCTTTTGCTATTTACTTTGTCTAGGCTGGTGTAGGAACCGTACGCTCCTTAAAACTACTTTTTGAAAATTCATTTGAGCCTACAGTTTCCAAATTCCTCTTGTGTTTATTACACTGCGGTCGGAGATGAGAGTAGGATCCGCATTCATAATAATGCCTCTATTTTTCAGATTTCATAAATAAATACTGTCTGAACTGGACGTTTTATTAAACTCTTTCGAGAATTTTTTAGGATTATTTTTTTATGATAGATACCTTACATTCTGTTCCCATTTTGATGACCCTTTTGAAGTTTTATACCTTTTTTCTAAGATTATTTTTCTTAAATCTTTGTGTAATGCTCTCATGCTCGTTTAATTTTTCTGCTACATAGATCATATGGAAACTTTAATTTCTTCTATTTGTCGAGAAAAGGCTTCCTTCCTTACTTCCTCCGAAACCCGATACTTAATTTGCTGGATAGTTATTAAGTCTTTCAGATTTTCAAATGTTTTTCTTATAATATGTAATCCCCTCCAAACAGTAACTGTAAAATTCATAAGCATAATTTTCCAAGACTTTTCAGGAATCTTTTGGAGTCGATAAAAGGACTGTTTAAAGTTGTCGCATTAAGTTTATATGCTTTTAAGGTTAGATGTTTCACATAATAATGCTTAGTTGCATCTTCAGACGGTTCTCTGGTTAACGTATTGAAGATTTTGGCAGGTAAAACACCCAAAAGATAAACCATCCGATCCTTTTTAAGAACCTGAGCCATTTCAACTCTTCTCTCAAAATTTATCAAATACAGTTCCATATCATCATTTTCTTTCGCCAATCTTTTGAGTAATTTGTGTCAAAAGGATTTTATTGCTCGGCCCTACATTATTCTTAGTGATTCTGTAGCTTGTATTATTTATTTTGTAATTTAAACCGCTTTGTTTCTAATTCAAGTGCCCTTTCTTCCATATCAATGTGTTCTGTCGTATCCTGAGCCAGGCGTTCTTCTTTCGCTCCTGAGCTCTTAGGTGTTCTTCTTTAGCTTCTCGATCCTCAATCACTCGATTTTTAGCTTCTTCATTGTAAAATTTAGTTACAAGTTTTTTTTTTTTTTTTTTTAATTCTTGGGACCTAACTAATGAGCGACACATCCTCACCAGATTCCACACCTAATTCTATTAAATGTTGTTTTCTAACCTTTGGGAAGAAAAAGCATTGTTGAAACAGAAAATTCTTGGACAGCGAATCAAAATTAATTTTAAAAAGCTTTTAACCAATATTGAAAAATTCAGCTCAAAATTTTAATCATCTAGCACAATCTAGCAATTTATTTTTTGATCTAAAGTAGAAATTTAAATTTATTTCAAATTAATTTTCAAATTAAATTTGTTTTCAATTAAATTTATTTTCAAAGCACATGTCTTTTATTATACTGAGTTTTCTTATTTCAAAGAACACTCGGTATAATAAAAAATATGTGCTTTCCGTTCAATAAAAATCTCCCAATATTGCTGTTAATAAAGGTATTCTAGAGTAAATAAAAATTTTCAAGGTGTTCTAAAAACATTTAGACTTTAATTACAAACATTTTCATACGCGGAACTGAGGCATGTTTCTTTGGGTTTTCTTAACAATTTTTGAATGTCTTGTATACGAGAGTCACCGTCATTTGAAACGTGTATGTCTCTGTGCTGAGGGGCTTTCACTTCAGATTACTTTTTAATACGTGCCTTGGATCATAGTCAAATGAAGTCTCTTTGCAAATGATAATTCTAATCGGTAGAGACTCTGTACCGCTCTTACTAATTCACCACTTTGAGTTTTAAGTTTTGCATGTCGACTTATACCATCGGTTTCTGAATATAATTCAAGGATATTTCCCACAGGGCAAAACACTCTCTTCTGATCCTCACTTCCAACTAGCACAGAGTCACCGACTTTAAGATCGCAATGTTTGACTGAAATTCCTCTTGAAATTTTCGGAGTTTCTAAGTATTCTTGGCAGAATCTCTTCCCGAAAGCCTCGCGGACATTTTCGATGTGTTGCAATCTACGTTTAAAGAAGCCTGAATTCCTTTGTTGCTTTGTAAAGGCAGTTAATGGTTTTGTAATTTTCTTAAGAATGTGGCTGGTGTTGTAGCAGTGATATCTGAATCAGCTGATAAACTGTTAATGGTCTATGATTGAGTATGGCTTCACAGGTAGACAAAATGATGAACATTTCTTCGCAATTTAATCAAGCTTTCCTGATGATTTTTCTCAAAAGTTTCTTCATTAATTCAATTAGATTCTTCCTCCACCTCCCCACCAAAGACCACCGGAAGGTATAAACTTCTAATTAGTGTGGTCGTCAGTTCCTCTGTTAGAGACTTCCTTGAAATCTACTGAGGGAAAAGCGCTAGATATATCTACAAAAGTTGTACCGTCATACGAATAAATTATGGTGGGTCTACCTCGTTAAGAAACTATGCGATGAAGAGCTTGAAGAAACGTATCTACAAACAGAGATATCACAAGTTCTAAGTGAACACAATGATACACTACTGCGCGTATAAACAAGCAAAACCATGCCTTTCTTTTATCCCTAAGTATTAACGGTCCTGCAAAATCAATGCTGATAATCTGGCATTCACAGAGGCATCTTGAACTTGATCACAGGGCAATGGATCGGTTGGAGGATTGAACATTTTGTTGGAATTTCTTTTACAAATAATACAAGATCTCAAGATGAATGAAAAAGTTCTTCGTTCAGATATTAACAGGAATCTTTCTCATAGAGAACATAAGAACTGAGATACACCTGCATGTCCTACAATTCGGTCTTGCTCCATGGCTATACTTTTGATGAGAGGATGGCCACTGAGTAAAATGGCAGGAGTTCTAAACTCTGACTCATCCTCTTGTTGATATATTGCTGTTTCTGTTCTAGCGATTCCTTGTTCTAGAAATGGATTCAGGGATACTAAATGCTATTTTCACTACAATTAAAAGATCAGTTTGTATCAAACAATAAGTACTTTTCCAGCTTCATTAAGCTCAGGAACGGAAAATTCACCTTCTCTTTTCTTCTCATAATTGCAGCTATAAACAAATCGATAAATACAAGCCACCATTTTAATTGTCTAGCGATAAGTTGAAAAACGAAGAGTTTTGAACGGAATTCATGTTAATCAAAGATGCAAATTTTTTTCCTTCGCCTTGGCTATTTCATTTTCGTTTAGAATGAAGTCGTTGCTTGGCCAGTTTTCTCATGGTAAATATAACCATTCCAGTCCCTGCCACAAATGGGAAGCTACTAAATTAGGTCAGACCATCCTCTATAGGCAAATCGGCAGAGCTTAATGTTCCCGGGATATGCATCCATGCATCTCTTGAAGTGAGTTATCTTAGTTCTATCATTCTGTTGTATACAAATACATACCATGATACATTCTCTCTGTACCCAGGACGTACAGTTGAAGAATCAGTCCAAAAGTAAACATCCTGTACTTTAAACTCTTTTAAAATGGACGATGCTAGACGAGTACAAATAGTAGCTCCGAAGAGTTCTAATTGGGCAATAGAAGTCTCTTTCTTCTCAGTAGGAGCAAGCGTTGTTTTAGCTTGCAAAGATCTTCATCTTCAACACGAATGAAACCTGCATTTGAATATGCCAATATGTTGTCATCACAAAAGAAATAAAGTGATATTATTTCAAACTCACAGTGCAACCGCCTAGGGACTTTCAAACTTTTCAATTATTTCAAGTCGTTCATCCATTCATAAAACTATGATTTGGTTACTAAATCAACTTGATGGCAATGAAGATTTCCAAAGACTTTGAAGCATAAGCGTAGGAAGTAAGGCAATAGGAGATAATGTTTTCAGAGGATGGAATGCATTATGATCAGTTGTTAAAATCCTCCTGGAAGCCCAAATTTGGAATCTGGGATTCGTTTTATTAACTATTTCGTATTTTGTAAAACATTAAAGAATTTTTGATTAACAATCTCAACGATTTCAAAACGAGAAATGGCAACACTGTAGCGGAAAAAATTTGTCTCCAGCGGGCGAGACTTGTATCGGAAATTCTAAAGATATACTCTTTTAAAATTATTTTGTGGTACTGCTGTTGAAATGAATTTTATGGTTTAAGTGCAAAGAAAATTATATTTAATTAATAAAGTGAACGCATGAAACTTTAAAAAAGGTCCTTTGAGAGTAATATAAAATCTAAAAACTTTCAATTTTTAAAAATTTTTTTTATTTTTTCTCAATTTATTTTGGTTTGTTATTTAGGTTTGTTATTTAAATGATTTAACTTTATTTATGAAATATAACATTCTTACTTACGCTACATGAAATTCAATAGTAAAAATAACAGTAGCAAAATTATAAACAGCATATTTTTAGAATTCCCGATAGGATGTTAGGAGTTGCCATAAATTTTTTGATATTCGCTGCATAATTTCTTTAAAGACTAGCCTCTCGCTTTTTCAGCTTTTAGAGACTAGCTTTCTTTAAAGAAAAATAATTATCATAGAAAAATATCATAGAAAAAGATCATAAAATACTTATCATAGAAAAGAGAAAAGATATATAATGATTTTAATGATTCCAATTTGTGTAATTTCATAAAATACTAGCTTACCCTACATGCGCTGCAGTGCTACTTAAAGGAAAGAAAGTGTTTGCGTTTTTAATTGTGTTTATTGGAATGCTTTTGGATATAAAATATTTTTAGTTTTTCCATCTGTTGCATACAATTTCACATTTCTACCCGCGCGGCTCATTCCTGGTGCTCATTATTAAATTTGAAGGCTTTGCAATACATGCATAATTTATTCATCTTTCCAACGACCATACTTGGATGAAGACTAAAATTTTAATTAGTACCGTCTTTTTCCGAAAATAAGACACTGTCTTACTTTCTTTTTTGGTCCAAAATACGCGCTAGGGCTTATTTTCGGGGGAGGGCAAAAATAAAAGTATATTTATATATTTTTATTTAATATTTATTTTACACAGAATACAGAAATTTAAATTTATTCAATTACTGTCATGTCATCTTCTTCTGGAACATCGTCATAAATAAAATTCTGAATTATATTCTGATTTTCTTCCAAATCCATTTCCTGTTGAATCATTGGTCCGAATCTCTCATGTCTTGCGATATAGCTATCGTTAAATGAATACTTCTTGTCTAAGTAGCCTGTTCGTAGTGCATTGGAAACATCACTATCAGTTATTTTGTCCCATGAATTTTTTACCCAATTCACAACTTCTTGTAAGCCTGGTTTTACAAAATTACCTCGATGATTTCTCACCATTCTGTTTTCAATATATTCATTGATTTCCATCCGCAAATGATCCTTGAATGGCTTGTTTATTGCAATGTCAAGTGTCTGGAGGTAACCAGTCATTCCTGCCGGAATCATTATTTGATCAATCTTCCTCTCAGCAAGAAAGTTTTTCATGTCTTTAGCGCGGTGAATACTGGCTGAATCCCAAACTAGTAAACCTCTATTCTGACCCCTCAACAGTGGTGACAGCATAAAATCAACCCACTTTCTTATAACTGCTTGGGTGCACCAGGCTTTTTCACTTTCAATGACATAAATTCCTGAAACACGTTGAATCTGGTCTTTTTCACCTTTAGTGATTAAAAATGGCGATACTTTCTTGCCATCTAGACGAATCGCAAAAAAAATAAAAAATAAAAAAAGGTAACACGTGCACTATCGTAACCGGTAGAAGAAACGTAAAGTGACGAAGAAGCCTTGTGGTGAACTGTCGTTTGAGCTCCTTGGCCTAGGAATACCGCGGTCTCATTCATAGCAATAATGTTGGAGAGTTGGTATTTCGAAAAATCGATGCCATCAACAAAAAGCTTAAACGCAAGTGCACGCTTAACAACTTCATTGTCTTCCAGCTTAAACAATGTTGTTGATCTCCTTAGAGACAGTTCATATCGTTTAAGGAAGTTGCCCAACCCGTGTGACGATGCTTTAAATTCTTCTGTGGATATATCAAATTCAATTGCTGTTTCAAGGGCAAATTTTTTAATATCAGCCCTGCGCACAACTAAAGCCATTGCTCTCCTGCCTGCAATCCATTCCCAGATGCAATCTTCCAACTCAGAAAATAACGTCTGCCGACCTGATCCAACTCTTCGTTTTTTCTCATTTCCTTGTTCCACCAGTTGACACAGGTAATCGCAGTCTGCACGCCATTTACGAACCATACGGAGATCCAGCATCTTCTCTTTACAGAATGCTACAAGATTTACACCCCTGGAGTCTTCCAAGATTTCTTTTATGTAGTCGAAGGAATAGCTCTTTCGTTTTGTACTCATTTTAACTGGGGTTAAAAATTATTCAGTTTATTTTTAAATAAAATTACGTATGAGGAAATAATCAGATTTACAAGACAGAAATGAATGAACGTTGTATACCTGCACTGTCACTCAATGTAGACTGCTGCCTTATGTTGTATTTTTAAGATAAATTCCAAGAATTAATTTGAAACGAACTGTAGAGGTAAACAATTAATTTCTTGGAATATTTTGTTTCAAACATTTCTCTGAAATACGAGTATTAGGAAAGCGAAACATATTATTACTTATACTTAATAAATCAACAGCATTTTTTAACGAATTCTTTTTGTCACATTATTTTAAAAAGTTCCGAAAATCACGATAGGGCTTATTTTCGGAGGATGTCTTATTTTACAAAAAGTTCCGAAAATCATGATAGGGCTTATTTTCGGAGGATGTGTTATTTTCAGAAAAAGACGGTATCATAATGAAATGCACCAAGATTTAAATCAGTGAGCAGTGTTCTTCTGGATCAAGCAGTGCGTTTTCGAACATTTTCCAGTCTTGCTTCCCGTTGCTCATTTGTTTCAGACGAACTGGCTTGAGCAGTGCGTACTCAAATGTTTTTCAGCCTTGGTTCCCATTGTTCATTTGTTTCTCAAGCTCGTGATGCCTTTTTCCTTCGTGCTTGAGATGTTAGTGATATGAAAAATGAGTATTGCTCTCGCCGGAACTCGAACCATGGACCTCTTGAATACGCGCCGAGCGGGCTGACACCACGAAGGCATGCTAAGAAGACAGGAGAAATACCTTATATACTCTCCCCTTTTAAAGGGCTACTGGGGATTAGGGGACGCAGTCGCCAAATCCCGATGGTACAGAATCATCATCCACCCCTTTTTTTTGGTTCGGGGTTCCCTGTAGAGACATTAGGTTATTTCGAAGCAGGAGACATGAAAAATGAGCAATGCCCTTGCCGGGACTCGAACCTCGGACCTCTCGAATAGGCGCAGAGCTTGCTGATCATTGCACCACGAAAGCATGTTAAGAAAGCGGGAGAAATACCTTATAACGTCTGTACGTAAGTACCTGCATATGTACGACTAGAGATTAGGGAACCCAGTCGCCAAATCCTGTTGGTAGAGAATCATCATCCGCCACCTTTTTAGTTCGGGCGCCATTGTAGAGACATTCGGTATTTTTTTAAAGCCCTCACCGGGACTCGAACCACAGACCTCTCGAATACGCGTCGAAGGTGGTGACCGCTACACCACGAAGGCATACTAGGATGGCATACTAGGAAATACCTTATAGACTGTGGCAAGTTTCATAAAGATCAGAATTAAACTGTAGATTTGTATAAAAGGCAAACAAGCAAACAAAAAATATTCATTTATATATATATAGATAGATTTAATATTTCTGACTAGATGTATCATGGTTTTAAATCCTTTTTATTTACGTCAATCACATTAGAAATTAGAAAAAATGTTCTTAAGAATTATGTCTATTGCTTTTAATTCGCTTAGTTGACTATACAAAAACATTCCAGATTAAATCTGAAAGTTAAATATCTTAGGCTCTACTGAATGGTAACACCTAGGGAGTGAAAAATAAAACTATTTTATTTTTGCCAGTGACTTCGCTTTTAAGAAGCCGAGTTTGTTGATTAAAACTAAAAGATAAAATATCTTACACTTTACAGAATTACAAAAGTCTGGAGCGCTAGAGATAAAAATGTTTCGTTTCGAACGGCATTGCTTCTCCATAGTTCCATAGTTTTGTACAAAATATGAAATAAATGAAAAACAATTCGAAATTCGAAAATTATGGCTCCGAATGCACATGTGCGGGGGGGAGTACTAAGCACAGGGTTTCCATAATTAAACTCGAAATTTGCGAGCAGTCTGTAGCAAACACTGTGCAACAGAATTGCATGAAAATTGGGTAATGACAGAATGAAATTATGGGAATTTTATCGAGCCCTCCCTCATAAAAACAATGAGTTTCAAAAGCACCACTAAATGGCGCTGTGCAATGTAAATTATTGCCATATGCAAGTGTCGTAACCATAGTAATCCTGTGCGCGCACAGCAACCCTATGAAGATGCGAGAAGCGAACCGCAGTTATACTCGTTTCCAAGTCAAGGAAGATGACCTTGACTCTACAGGAACGTGCTTTACTGGTGCTACCATTGCGGAAATTTCGGTCTTTGGAGCGTTTCGAAAAGGTCCACTCACTAGTCAAGGACTAACAAACATAATCAGGAAATATGAAGCAACGGGAGCATTGGGGTTTCAGCTAGGAAGGGGACGAAAGTGTGTTGCAGCCAGGTAGTGGATGATGTAGCGACGCAAATGGAAGAAGACAGATCGCAAACCATCGGCAGCACTAGTGTTCGGCGTATTACAGCATCTATTTACCAACCTCCTTCCATGGTTCATAAGATTCTTCAAAAGATCTTACGATCCGTATAAACTATCGCTAGTGCAGGAGCTCTTACCATCTGTTCTGGATAGTCGACAAACTTTTGCTTTGCGGTTTCTTGCGCAAGTTGAGCTCCAGGATGAATGGCCATGGAACATTTTGTGGACCGACGAGGCCCACTTTCATATGGAAGGTGCGGTTAACACGCACAATTGCCGTATTTGGGCTGCTACAAACGCACATCAATTCCTACAAATTCCATTATACTCTTCGCATGTAACGCTTTGGTGCGGCTTTACTGAAACCTTCATTGTGGGTACGTTTTTTTCCAAGAGCATGGCCTCGCAGGGCCTTTGACATGCACCGTCACCGGTCAACGATACGCTTCATTATTAGAGAAATCCGTTATTCCGGCTCTTCAGGCAAGGCGATGTCATGCAACCACAGTGTTTATGCAGGATAGTGCTCCTCCACACATCGCCCGTTGTGTGAAGCAAGTGCTCCGCCGCCATTTCAGTGACGACAGAATCATCAGCCGGCAATTTCCTACAAGTCGGCCTCGTAGATCCCCCGACTTGAATCCTTGTGACTTTTGGCTGTGGGGATACCTCAAGACCATGGTCTACCGTAATCCCATCACATCTCCATCTCACTTTAAAGAAAGCATATGACGCCATGTGCGTAATATTCCCCAGTTCATGCTGCTTTCAGCAGTCGAACATGCGATTTTACGCTTCCAGATGGTAGCAGACAGTGGTGGACATCATACCGAGCATGTTTTCTAAAGTTTTGTAGATTATTTGTATGCTCTCAATAAAGCTATGTTACGCCATCTAGGGGTGGTTTTTGAAACTCATTGTTTTTTTTCCTTCGATAAAATTCCCATCATTTCATTCTGCCATCACCCAATTTTCATGCAATTCCGCTGTATAGTTTTTGCTACAGACCGCTCGCAAATTTCATTTTTAATTATGGACACCCTGTATATAAAAAAATATGTGACTCTAGGGGGCCGTCGTTTGTCCACAGTGCGAGTAACGAATGTGTATACCTTCATACGAATTCCTTATAATTTAATTTTTTTAGCATCTGGCTACGTACACAAAGGTGATATGGATAAAAAGTGAGTTTCGAGATAAAAAGCACCTCTGATACTAACCAAAAAAGTAGCTTGCATAATGACGTCATAACATACACAAGCTTTATATACTTTGAGTGTACTGCAAATAAGGTAACGATATGGTCTAAATACCGTATCTTGGGATGAAACTAATTAAGCATGCATTCTTTGAACGTTATTGTAACACAGTACGTAATACATTATTTTAACATATATTTTAAAAATTATGTTATACATATAAAAGAAAAGTTTGGTTTTCAAAATGACATGTGAAGTGAAAAGCATCAGCTTAGCACTGTACAATCTTTTCTGTAATTATGTAAAGAAATTTAAAGTGGGCAAATGCTTTCCATAAACCAAATGAAAGAATTCTATTCTTTGAGTACTAAATAATGTGCAAATTGAAATTTTAACTGCCTTTCAGGCTCAAAAATGGGATCTAAATCGTGAATTTTGATATGAATATATGTGGAGATCGGTGATAATTCCATATACGTTTTTATACTGATAACAATTATCCCTACAATTCATGTAAGTGCCTGACCTTTCTTTTCAGATATTCCGTGTAGAAAGGAGCAGTTGATAAAAAAGTATTAACTATCTTGAAGTCATTCAGTTGTATTCTCTTTACAGGTGAGAAACATTTTTTTAATTGTTAAATATGATACGTATTTGCATCTAAAACGTATAAGAGAAAACAGATGTTAAACTCTAGTTTTATTTTAATAACTGTATTGAAAATGTAACTTCTAAATTTATTAATTTGAATTCCCTTATAAAACATTTTACCATGAAAAATGGAAAGAGCCGAAATTCACAGAAAAAACAAGTTCAGTGTGATTACAATTAAAAATTGTTCTTTTCCTTCACTTTAAAAGCAATTCTGCAATACGTGCAAATACGTGGATATTATATACGTAGATATTGCATAATAAGCAAATACGGGGGAAAAAGTACATCAATTTAAAATTTTAAAACCATTGGAAGCTAAATTGGAACTGAAATTTAGATTGATGTTGGTTTTATTTAAAAACTCTATGCATTTCAATAGACAGTTACGGGATCCTTTCTTCCTTAATTAACAAAAATATACAGCCCGTGATCTCTCTCGAATGTAATACTCGAACGTAATAATGGATTATACATATTAATTAGTTTTAATTATGCTACAGGTAATATAGTTATAATATTTAACTTTAGGAGTACATAGTTTTAATGGCATTTTAATATTTAGTAAACATCTTACATCCATAATATTGTATTTTGTAACCAGGTATATTGCGAAAAAAAAAAGAAAAGACTGTTCTATATCTCGCTTTCTACTGGGCCGATTGACGAAATTCAAACTGCCTTTTCCATTTCTCGAAAGTGCGACTTCGGATATATATTAGATTTATATATAACATTATTCTAATATAGGTATTTTGACAGAAAATTGGACTTTTTCTGAAATAGCATACCAATTTTTTTCATATTTCGATCCTACGACTCAAATTATGCTTAGATATTAAATTTTGTAATGTTTAGTGAGAAATTTATGGAGAAATTAAAAAAATTATCTTGGCGGATTTTTCTCAGTTTGCGATAAGAGTAATTCACTTGGCTAACTACTTACTTCCCAGCAACCTATTTTCCTTTCTCTTTTTTTCCATTGCCCACAATCGGAAAAAAAGTCGCCGTTCATACTTTCAAATAATTTTAACAAAGTGCGTAAACTAGATTTTTGTTATTATCGCCTATAAAAAATACGCCAAATTTCGAAACATGTCAAAATATAAATTCACGTATATCTTAGGAATTTTTTAATAAAAAACTCTAATTTTTTGCAGGTATGCTTAGAAATACATCTACTTTAAGATGACGGGAAAATTTTATAGCTTGTAATTCAAAATAGTTTTCGAAAAATTTATAAAAATTATTTACAAATACAAATTTTAAATAAATCATTAAAAATTGCCGAGTTTTATTTGGAATGAACCTAAATTTAAAGTTAGTTAAAAGTTTAATAAAAAAAGAGATAATAATAAATATACATCAAATTCAATTAACATTGGGGAGCTAAAATTTTGAGAGCTAATTTTTTTAAAAACTACTCGTGCGATGTTTACAAATTTTGGCAGATTAGCATGATTTGAGTCGTAGAATGGAAATACGGAAAAATATTGGCATGTTATTTCAGAAAAATTTCAATTGTATGTCAAAATATCTGTGTTAGCTATATATAACTCTAATGTATAGAACTTTTTTTTGCAGTGTATATGCCGCATTGCAGTAATGGCTAAATAATCAAAACAGTCATTGGACAATTAAAACGACATTAAAAGTCTCCGTAAAAGGAGAGGTACTTTTCCGTTATATGGGCCCCACGAAAAAAAATATTTTTTCTAACTGTGTTAATAAAATTTAAATACATTATAAATGAAATACAATTCAAAGTTTAACAAGAGCCGCTTTGATTTCAGAGATATCTTGCCACATTTTGGAAAAGATTTCAATATTTAATATAATCATTGCCACATAATTTCTGATAAGTGTGATTCAAGATGGTGGTATGAGATGCCTATTTGGCATTTATTACGCCACTTAGCCCTGCTCCACATGTTTTCAATTGCTTGTATATGACATCCAGTGTTTGGGTCTACGAAATTGTATCTGTGGTTAATGCGATGATCATATCTTGCTTCTTTCAAATCCTCTATTTTATGTCTTTTTCAGCAATCAAAAAAAGACTGTACTGCCGTCTGCAATATTTTTCTTCAATTTCACCAAGAAAGGTTTTAACTTAATCTCCATCAGACTTAATCTACATGATAAGACTTAATCTACATGATAATCCAATTTTGACTTAATCTACATGATAAGGCGTGGGTGCAAACTTTACGATTATAATTGTCCCATTAGACAGCTGTATTGTGGTTCATTTTTAATTGAATATTACAAAACTCAACTGAAATCAATTCATGTTGTCAAAAGTAGACTCATTCTACAGCTCTAAAGATATTTACAAGCGATCGTTTGAACCAAGTATGAAATCTGGCACCTAGTTTATCTCAGCAAGATCTAAGGTTCCAACGCCATTTTATTGTATCATAAGTGGTAAAAGACATCATTTCACGATTATTTTAACAAAACTTTCGCGTATGAAGAATTACTTTATCCTGTTGGAATTTGCTTTCTCTTCATCTTGAAAAAACCCTCAGATTGTGAAATCCATTTTTTTCTTGTATAAAAAATTTTCTTAATCAAATAATGTTTCATCTATCAAAAAATATTGGTCATCTATCAAATTATGTTTCGCTCAGCTCTAAGGAAAAGATTGTAAATTTAGCACTTTAATTTGAGTCTTATAATCGAAATGTGGGAAAGAAATACGTATGTTGTTTCAGAAAAAGTCCGATTTTTTTGTCAGAATGCCTATGTTAGAAAACGCTATATAAAAATCTCATAGATGTACTAAGTCGCGCTTTTGAGACATGAAAACGCGAGTTAAATTTCATCAATCGGACCAGTGGAATATCAGAAATAGAAGTGTCCCCCCCCCACCCTTTTCCCCCCCCCCCCCCCCACGGTTTACATCAATACGCTTGAAATTTAGCTCACTAATAATATGTTCTCTCTTCAAAATCAAAGGAACTAAAAAGGAGAAAAAAATCAGACATCTTCCTTTTCACTTTCCAAGCTGTTCTGACACTTTCTCCTGGAATATAACTGGAAATGGAACGTACTTGTAATTAATATCACATTAATAATTGTTTAAGGAAAAAGCGTTATTGTGTGCTGTAGGGCACAAGATCCAGACATAAATTCTAAAATGAGCAATGCCCTCGCCGGGACTTGAACCTAGACCACTCGGATATGCGCCGAGTTTGCTATCGTTACACTACGAAGGCATAAAAAAAGGGGGAGAAAATACTAAAATCACTATGTAACTAAACTAGAATTTCAATATAGCTTAGGAGGGGTCATCTATGTTCTAATTCTTAGCTACGGAAGCCAAGAAATGGCGCCGTTAGTTAAAAAGAGACATCGAAAATAGAGATGATACCATATTTTCTAGCGTATTCCGCTCCTCCTTTTACTAGTTTTACCATTCGAAAATCGAGAAGGGAAAGTTACGAGATTTCCGAAGTAATTTCCGAAGGACGCGGTTACAGTAAGAATATAAGGAATGAAAGGTAGTCATGGATAAACTGTAGGTAATTATTACAATCGTATTTCTTTAAAAGAAACTTACATTTCCAAAAAGAGTACATAATAACATTAACATTTCAATATCTAATAAGATATCTGCATTTCTACTTCTCTATAACATGAAACTTTCCTATTCTTATACTTGTCTCTACTACTTCTTAGGCTTCAAACGATCCACAGTTAATCAGAGAATGTGAAAGTGCAACTGAATCAGCGAAATCGTAGCCTGAATATCAGCTCACATTTGTTTCTCTATGATGGATCGTTTCTTGTATTAGGTTGGCATAAAGTTCAACAGTTAAAAGAGAGTGGCTCGGCGTGACCTTCTCAGATAGTTTGCTGGGGTTTGTATTTGTTAATAAGATGAAAACAATCACTACGTAAGCGAATCCAATTTGATATTTAGGGGATCTTATTCGCTGAACGCATTGAAGAAAGGGAAACTTACGCGAATATTTTTAAAAATTTCAGAATCTACTCTAAAATTTTGCGGAGGAAATACGAGAAGGGGAATTTCTGGAATAAAATTAAATGTTCTTTCTCAAGAAACAGTAAACATTTATATTAAATACAATCAAAATTTATATTATATAATATTTATAGGCATATACTTTTGTTCTAAAGTATAGGTTTATAATTCCATGTTGATTATTATACCTCTAAGAAGGTGTTCTATTTTCGGCTGCTACGCAAAATCACATGCTGTTAAAACAAAATCTGTAAACATTATCATGCCTCGGAAGCTGACGGGTGAGAAGAACGAAAGGAACCAAAGAACAGCTCTCAGCGAGTATAATTGAGAAATATAATACTTCTAACAGACTACAGGAGCCGTCGCGCAAAGCTGGTTCTTAGTTTTGCCATCTGAGTGATTTAAAAGTGATAAATGTGCTTCTTAACCATTTAAATCTTTTTTTTTCCTTTTTTATAAGGTATCAATTTGATATAAATTAAAAAAAAAACGATTAATTTATAATATGTACACTGCGCAAAAAAAGGGGGGGAGAAGTTTTATATCTCCCGTCTACTGGGCCGATTGACGAAATTCAAATTGCGTTTTCCATGTCTCGAAAGCGCGACTTAGGATATATATTAGATTTATATATAGCATTGTTCTAACATAGGTATTTTGACACAAATTGGATTTTTTTGAAGTAACATACCAATTTTTTTCTATATTTCGATTCTACGACTCAAATTATGCCTAAATATTAAATTTTGTAAAATTTGGTGCGAAATTTACGGAGAAATTCAAAAATTTAACTTGGCGAATTTTTTTCAGATTGCGCCAAGAATAATTCACTTAGCAAACTTCTTAGTACATGGCGAACTATTTTCCTATCCCTTCCATTGTGGAGGAGGGGGAAATAAGTTACATCGTTTCTACCTTTTTACACTGTGCATGAGCGGAAAAAAAGACACATTTCCTTCTTTCAAATAATTTTAACAAAGTGCGTAAACCACATTTTCGATATTATCGCTTTCAACAAATACGCCAAATTTCAAAACGCGCCAAAATATAAATCTACGTGTATCTTCGGAAATTTTGAATAAAAAGCTCTAATTTTTTCCAGGTATACTTAGAAATACATCTACTTTAAGATGATCGTAAAACTTTTATAGGTTACAATTCAAAATTTTTTTCAAAAAATTTATAAAACTTTATTTAAAAATACAAATTTTAAAAATAAATCATAAAAAATGGGTGAATTTTATTTGGAATGAACCTAAATTTCGAACTGTATATGAAGGAATCAAATAAATTTCATAAAAAAAGAGATATTAATAAATACATGCCAAATTCATTTAACAACGAGAAGCTAAAATTTTGAGAACTAATTTTTTAAAACCTACTCGTGTGATTCTTACAAAACTTGGAAGTTTGGCATAATTTGAGTCGTAGAATCGGAATATGGAAACAAAAATGGCGTGTCATCAGAAAAAGTCTGATTTTGTGTCAAAATACCTCTATTTGAAGAATGCTATATATAAATCTAACGCATATCCTAAGTCGCGCTTTCGAGATACGAGAAACGCAATTTGAATTTCATTATTCGGCCCAGTAGAACGGTAGCTATAGAACTGTCCCCCCTTTTTTTTCGCAGTGTGCATTCAACAGATAGTTTTTATGAACAGTGCAACTTTATTGTTAAAAGTAAAAAGTGTTTCTAACACATACGTTAAGTAACTTCTATAAAATCTTTAAATTTTTATACATTTTAATAAGTTTAAAAATTTTTAAAAACTTTAATGGTTTAGTTTTCCATTGAAGCACTACAACTAGCAGTGCTTCAATGAATTCCGATCTGAAGTTTTCAGATCGGAATTTTCTTCTCTAAGTGCCTTTCCGTTATCTGCTACTATTTATTTATGCTTATTTTAGAAATTCTTATTATTTTAATTTCAAATATCTTTCATGTTGTTACTTAAAGCCATCCTTAAACTTGTAATAAACTCTATCAGCTCTATCTATTTTATGAGGGAGGAGGGATTGCTCACGCAATAACTTTTCCTCATTTAAAGTTAAGCAGTTGCTGCGGTTAACAATTTTGTTACTTTCGCATGTAATGGAGCTTCTTATTTTTCCTTTGTTTTTACTTCATTAATATGTTAAGGTATCCGACTACGTTTGACACCTAAATTTTGGAAAATAGTACAAATAAATCTATTACTAGTGTTACTTAGCAGAACGCTAATCAAAATGATAGAAATAGGTGATAAGCATATTATCAAAACATAATTTTTGTTTTGTTTTCACGTTTTGAGTTAAAAATGTGTTAAAATTTCAGGATTTCTAGATATGTTCCCACAAAAATATTTATCAATATTTTATTTTTTTCACTTACATTTACTACGGTATAAGGAGTTAAAAGGACTAAAATTTAAGTGACAAAGTAAAATGTCAACTAAATATAATTGTTTGAATACATGCACTAATTATTTTTCGAGACATATTTCTCTTTCGATTTACAAAATTGTATGCAAAAAGTTTAAATATGTAAATAAAAAATAAGTTTTTATTCCATTTAATTCGCAATATTTCATAGAATATTTGTGCATAGTTTCATAAAATTACTATAGTAATATTTACAGTTAAACATTTTGTTTTGTGAAAGAAAAGTTAAAAAATCAAGTTTTTCAAAAGATAGGTTTAATATAATGTAAACATAAACAGAAGGAAAAGAAAATGTTGCCAAATATGAAAATTAAACTGCAAAACTAATCTTGCTTCCAAGCGCCTACTAACAAATAGTATCAAGTTTCAAAATCATCACTTGAACATCACCAAAAGAGTTCAAATGAAAAATTCTCAGTTTAAAGTTACTTTAGAGTAGTCTGCGTTCCTTTAAACAACTTCCAGGTTCTTAAACAGAAACTTCCGGTTCAGGGTGTAGAACAAGGAGAACCATAACTCTGCTTTTAATGACCGGAGAGACAAAATAAAAGCAGTTTGGGAAGCTAAATCTATACTCTTTAAAACAAAGTAATAAAAAAATTGAAACTTCTCATGAAAATTGAAAATTAGAACGTAGTCGGATATCTCTTAAACATCGATATTTTTTTTTTAACTTTACTGGTTGGAACTATGGGAAAGAATTCTCATTCTAAAAGCTCATAAAGAGATGAGTAAAACTTGCTGAAAAGGATGATAAATCAGTTTATAAAGCACCAGCGAGCCAGAGTTATCACCTGTGGGTAGGGATGCCATCATAAACGTTTTTAAGAAAACCTGTACCGCATTTATATTACACGATAAAAACATTCAGAAAATTGTGAAACTAAAAATTATAAATTTAACAAAATTAATCAATTATTAATACATGTATCTTAATGATGGATGTCTTTTTACTGAGTCATATAAATTATGAATAAGTGGTCTTAAAGCGTTAAGTTTTAATGTTTCATCAAACTTTAATATACGGTTTAACACGTGCGTCCTAAGAACCTAACTCCAAATTTAACCTGTCTCGTTATTTCATAATCCTTGCTTTTAGTGGCAGAAGTCTACTTTCTAATAAATATTAAAATTATGTTTGACAAAAGTTATCAGGTTTAGGTGATTCAAAGAATATTTCATAAAATTCAGCAGAACTTAGAATTTTAACTTCGAAATTTTATATTTGAACTTAGAAATCATGTTTTATTAATTTTTATTAAGGAGCTTAAGATTTTTGAAACCGTTGTTACTGATTAGGGTAAATTCATTCTTAAATTTTAGTTTTGAAATCAGGAAGAAGTTTTTTTCTTGCAGAATAAAATTAACTCAACAAAACGTGCAAACTTTAAATTTCTGCTTAAAACTTAAAAATGTCTCAGAGGTGATAGTCTTTAAACAGGAAACATGACAGTCTGTCAAAATCCCAAATTGAATAACTTATAGCAAGAAATATTTATTCTTTCTCAGTTCTTCTTTTCTTTCTTTCTATTAGCTGTTTAAAATTTTACAGTGAACCATTTATGCTACAAATTTTTATTTTTTTAAGAACCTTAGCTTTATAATTACGTTTAACTTTACTAACGTTTATTATTATAATTTTATATTTATTTTAACAGATGATTAAGGATGCGTTTTCCATTTATCAAAATTTACTATAAGTGATCCATTTCGAATAAAATTTTTGAGTCTTTTTGATGAAGCAATGAAGCCTTTTTGATAATCAAAGCATGAATAAGTATATGTTTCTCAAGTAAGCATCAGGTATTTTATGTATAACATTATCGATTAAAACTGTATCGCAAGACATATTACATTATCTTATAAAGGACTGTATTTGTTATTTTTCCTCACCCCTTCGGTTAAGCCGAGTTCCCGTTAAGCAAAGTTCTCTTAAACGTATTTTTGCTGTAATTCTAAGTGTGAATGACTGATTTTTCACTCTACAGAAATAAAGAAATTTATCGTTTTGCTTTGATAATTATTGAAATTTCACTCAAATACAGTGCGCATGTTCCATTAGTAGAAAGATATATACAAACTTGATTTTAATTAGGAATGCATGCAAATTTATGACGTGTTATCACTTAAATGCATCAAATTGAACTGCATGTGGCGTAAGTGAGAAGGAAACGATGCTTAATAATAAAGCTAAAATCAGAAAAAGAAAAGAAGAAAAAAATGGGTTAGCAGGATAGGAATGAGTGCAACAGCAGACTGATAGAGTGCTAGCTACACTTTGTTTTTTTATGGTCATAAAAATCTGAGTTCTATACGCGTCTAATTATTATCCTACATACTGAAAGGCCCATTAAAAATTAGTAAGTAAAATAATAACTCTGTTTTATTTAAAGTTTATCTGATAGTAACGTCATTTGCGCTTTTCATGAACATTTAGAGCATTCTATTTTTAAATTAGATTTCATGTTAGATCAACGCTGAAAAATTCACAAGGTACTTACGTATTATCGCAACCACCTTAGTAGAAATCGCCAGAGCTTTAGAGCGCACCAAACTCTTGTAAACACGTGCACAACAGTTATTCAGGCAACCATACGCATGAAAAATATTCAGTTTCTCACATCGCCATTTTCATATGCGTTTCCTTCGTGTTGTTCCAAATTCAAACAGCTTTTATAGAAAAATTCTGATTATGTTTTGTCATAGCCGTAATTTTAAAATTTGTGCTTGTAAGACTTTACTATAATAGAAGAAAGGTGACATTTCCGTAGGAATACATCTCTAAGGAAATCCCTAAACGAACAACTTCGAATCCTTTCTCAAAGCAATCTCTACGAAATTTCCACCACATCAAAAACAAAAACCAGCTTGTAACTAGGTTTACTGATTCTCTTTTGAAATAAATATATACTTTAAGTGCAGAATATGTATGTAATACATAATTTTTTAAGATAAAAGTAATTGTCCTTTTCTTCCGTAAAATCTGTCTAATTGCACCGAAATGGTTGCGATAGTATGTAAGTACCGTTCTTAAGTTTGCGTATATTAAGTTGTGGAATTAGTGAAATATTTTAGCTGCAATAAGTTTTCAGAAGTCGACTTGACAGTAGTTCAGCATAATAATAACAATGAATTTTAATCAGGTTAATTTTTTTTCGTGTTTACTGTGGTCGATATCACTGCTATATGACATTAATGCTAAATCTAAATACTGTCTGAACACGAAAGTCAAAGATCGAAGCGTCACTGTGACATCATTTCTTTTGCATTTCTCAAACAGAGTTCACATAATTGAGAAATGCAAAAACTAATACATTAATTAAATAAATAAAGTTTCATCTAAAATAAATTTTGCAACAAAAATGCAGTCTATACTTAACTGATATTTGAACAGATTTATGGAAAATACAATTCATTCGACATTCTTAAAAAGAAAGTTTTTATGTTAATATTAATTGCTAAATTAAGGTAGATGAAAAAAAATAAACAAACAATAGCCATTAAGGGCAATTTTTTTCTCATTGGTTTCCCTTTGTATTTTTGCCATTTAAGGTTCATAGCTATCTCCTTTAAAAATTAGACCAGATGAAAAGGAAAGTTTGAACCTTTATTGAGAAAAACAGCAGCTCTTAAATCAAGAAAACAATAATAAACAGATTCCTCAATAAAGATAGTCTTCGTAATCGAGGAAAAATGCAAATCATAAAAACTGCTTACAGAGCAATAAAGGCAATAATAACAGAACGCAAATTCAACAGTGTACATACAAAGAGCCTCATTTCGACTGGCTTAATGAACTCACTACCTGGATCGTCACAGCCTCCTAGTTATATATGGCTGTCAAGTGGGAAGGTAAGAACTTTCGATAGCTTCTCGAAAAATCGCTCAAGATTCTGCGAAACTGCGTTTCCCTAAAATTTCCAGAATGTCGCAAAGGTTTGGTAGGACGTTTTTGCCCATATCCAGTTGAGTTGTCCTTGTAATTCAAAAATCAGTCGACTTATAATTGAAAGAACTACAAAATAATAAGCGAAATAAACAAATGCAAACAGAGTAAATGATCCCAAATTCAACGTTCATAATAATTTACAAACTAATTAATTAAATAAATAAAAATTAATATAAAATGCATTAAATAAATAAATAAAAGCAATATATAGCACTACGAAAGCTAAATTATGAAGAAATAAAACAATTATTTACAAAAAATTTATAACTCTATCTCTTTCTACGCATATAGCACTCACTGTCCCTCTCTCTCTCTATATATATATATGTATACATACATATTGTTGTTGCTTATGCTCACTTATCTGACGTAGTCAGCCCAAGCCCACGAAATTTCTTGTGGCAAGAAGCACTAGATAACGCCTGTTGTTGGCAACAACCTTGAGCACCTCAATAGAGGTGACAATGCGATTTAGCTCAGTTCCGCCCCCAATTTTGATCGAGAGCCCTCCGGGAGGAACGGGTCCGAGGGTCTCCCGTCCCTCTCTTCTTCCACCAAGCCACATGAAAGGACTTTCGGCTCGCCGCATATCTAGAGTGGTGCCGCCATGCCGCACCGACACTATACACATACAAACATCCATGCCTTCTTCGGGATTCGAACCCTGGCTCTTGGACACAGCAGTTAGCGACGCTAGCCACTATACCGGTTGGGTGGCTTTCTTAAAGCCTTTCAGCTTAAATAACCTTTTAAGTATTGGCATATACACATATACAATATATAGTACACATAAATGATCCGGAATGAAGAATATACTTGGAAGTCGTGTAGATGCAATAAGACGAAGTCGCAGCAAATTTAAATCACATGTCTTTTATGGTAGTTAAACAATTTCCGACCGTTAATAAGTCGGCGCACTAATCGTGCCTGTTGCAAAACACTTACAGTTTTGGTAGTGTTGCGACGGGAAATGAAATAGCAAGCAGCGGTCTAGCTAGGTCGAGGTGCAGAAAGCAAGTGTGATGCGTTCAGAATGACATCTTGATTCAGAGTGTTTAATTTCGATTTCGACACTGTACACATTTAAACACTGTACAAGTAAAACTAAAGTAATTTAGCCATTTCGTGGGTTCATAAAATAACTATGCATGACATGAGATTAAAAAAAATTCCCATAATACTTCGGAAGCTATACCTAAAAAAACCCAGTTTATTTAATTTTGACTGGGCATTTTGACTGGGCAATTAAGAAAGCTCTAAAATTCTTATTGATTGCTACTTTTCCCAGAGCATTATTTTAAAGTCATGTTATTTTAAAGTCATTACATTAAATCCGTGATTAAGATTTGATTTTTATCTAGATTTAAGCATTTCTAGCCCAAATGGCGCTAGCCCAGAAGAGCTATTAATTTCATTTTGGCATTTTACGTCGATTCATTTTTCAGACCTGTTGCCACCAAATATTACAGCCCTGTATTATATTTAAAGAAGTCAAACAATGCAGAATCTCCATAAATGTTTGTATGTTTCTCACATTGCGATAAAACAACGGTACTTAGAGCCATTGAATTTTGAATAACGTAATCCTCCAGCGAGTATGGGCATCTGGAAGACCTAATTTGGAATTTGGAATTTGTTTTATTATCTATTTCATATGTTGTCAGACATTAAACAATTTCAAAGCGATTAATGGCAACTCTCTACGAAAAAAACATTTTTATCTCCAGCTCGCGAGACTGTGTATCTTAAATTCTAAAGATATGCTCATTTAAAAAATATTTTGCGATATTGCTGTTGAATTGAATTTTATGGTTTAAGTGCGAAGAATATGATATTTAATAAATAAAGGTAACATACAAAACATTAAAAAAAGGCCCCTTTGGGCGTAATAAAAAATCTGAAAGATTTCAAATTTTTACTTTTTATTTATTTATTTTTTTAATATAATTTAAGTTTACCATTTAGTAGTTTTTATTTATTTAAATTAAACACTGTACAAGTAAAACTAAAGTAATTTAGCCATTTTGTGGGTTCATAAAATAACTATGCATGACATGAGATTAAAAAAAATTCCCATAATACTTAGGAAGCTATACCGAAAAATACGCAGTTTATTTAATTTATACGGAAAAATAAAACATATGAGCTCACTAAACCTGTAAAAAGAAATGAAATATTAGGGTGCATTGAATTCATAAAAAAGAATGAAATATTCAAGTTCGTTATAGTCACAGTTTTTTCTTCCAAGGCAGTTCCCACAATTTTGTACCATTATCGATTTGAAAGATGGTTATTGTATATATAAAATAACAGGATGACCGCATCCGATGGTTTGAAATCATGAAAACCTATCTAAAAAACCATCTTTTTTTTCACATCATTATACAAACTTCTAAGCAAATGGATGAGACCATCGAAAAACCGAGAAAAGAAGAAAAGATTCAAAGAAATATATTGCATCAAAAAAAATTTTCTGATTCACACATAGGATGTTTATTAATGCTTAATTATATCGTGATGGATCACGCAGTGAAAAACGTTCAAATTTTGCCGCGTGTAGTTACATTTTTTTTCCTCTCACAATCATCTACAAGTTATCGAACACGTTTACCTTGAGGCAAAATTTATATAATACCCGTCGCAGTCGAAGGTTATCATTATCTTTTCTCTAAGAATATTTCCTCTCTAAAGCCGTTTAATAGATGTTAGAATTGAAAGTATTGATCAGGTTTTATTTCTTTCATTTTGTTTCTTCTGATCTAATTTTATTTCCTTTTATTATTATCCCGTCAATCAATGAGGATGCAGAAGATTTGTATTCATTTATTTATTTGTAGAAAATTGACAAATTACACATGTTAATTATCTTCGAAGATAAACATAGGAATGGAACTTTATTATTCTGCCATCTTTTCTAAGAAACGCATATTACTTGTAAGATAAAAGTAATCTAAAACATGGCCTACTATCATAAAATGTAGCTAAGAAGATGATCCCTACCATTAAGTATGAGTGAAAAAGGGTATCCTATAGGATCAGACGCGAGATTTATATCCATTAATGATCTGCTAATGAGTATTCGGTGCCGAAAATGTAATGCAAAATACTGCTACATGACGCTTACACACGCTACCTTAGTCGTTGCATATTGCATAAGGAAAGCGGCTATTAAATAAACAGTCTGTGTTCCAAACCCTTTTTCTAAAAACCTTTTTAGTTTTTAGATTCGATTCATTGTAAGCAAATGGTTGCCAAAAGAAAAACGTAATGTTTGTAATTTTCTTTTATATCATTCGCATGAAAATACTTTTTTTTACCTCATCTTATGAGCTTTGATTTATATTTGTAATAGTTAATACGTATAAAATCTAAAGAAGCCATTTATTCTTTTAGTAGGGCTGAACATTTAGTTTTATAAAGTTATAAGAGAATATTTCAGTTTCTGCTGTCGTTGTATAAATGGCAGCCCGTGACTAGCTAGCGGTTATAAGATCCGTGATTGGAATTCCGGCGATGGCTTAGTTAATTATCTATATTTCTAATTCCAGAAATTCTGATGTTCATGTAAAATAATATTGCGTATAATATATTAGAGAAAACGTTCGAGAATAGTGAAACCAGTTAAACATTTCAAAATTCTACGTTGTCGGAAGTTTGTTAGAACCTAAAATCTAGACATATTTCAATTTCTTACCTAATTCTCTAACTTTAGAGAATTGTTCTATGCATTTCAAAAGAATCTAACATTTGTATTTCTTTTTCAAAGAAAAAATTGCTGAAAGGTTTTAATGAATTTTGATAGCAAATTTTCCTATATTCGTAAAAATATTATTTTTTAACCACTTCGAAGGAAACATCCTCAGAATCTTTTATTGTTTTCATTTCGTGAATTTGGCGTTTTAGCAAAACGATCGGTGTTGCCACTCGAATGAAATATTTGTTGCAAGCCTCGTGTGCTGTCGGCCAATTGAAATGAATGTATAGCTACGTTTAAAATAACCAAGTCTTTTCTTCATTAGATAATGTGCAAACATCTCGATGTGGTATTAATTTATGGTGAAATATTATCAAAGCAAATTCTTTCCCACCATTAAATAACATTTAAAAACAACAGTGCGCTTTTTAGGGCGACATGAGTTCATCTTCTACATCTTAAATTTGAGGGCGACTAATTCTTGAACTAGTAAGACAATTGTAATATCCGATTGCCATTATGGCTGCGGTATAAAAAGCCTAATTTTGTTTTGCAGCATGAATTCTATTTGATTGTAGCTGTAATCTGTTTTGTAGTGCATTTCCATTGCAATAAAAAGTACGTTTGCATGAAAGAAACTATTTTCGATTACAAATGCGCAATCACAACTTCTTTTGAGATTTTTAGTCCAAAGGGGCAATTTGCCCAGAAGGACTATTAATTTCGTTTTGGGATTTTGCGTCGATTCGCTAAAAGCTTTGCTTCAATTTACAAATTGTTGCCACCAAATATTATCGCGCTGTATTATATTTAAAACACTTAAATAGTGAAGAATCTGCATAAATCTATGATACTTAATATAAATGAACGTGATATTTAATAAATAAAGGTAATACACAAAATGTTAAAAAATGCCCCTTTGGACGTAATTTAAAATCTGAAACCTTTCAGATTTTTTTATTGTTTTGAATTTTTTAATTTAAAAAAAGCAAAGTTTTAATAGCAAATCTTCGGAGAGTTGCACGGTAACCTGCAAATTTTAGATAACAAATTCGTTTCATCAGTTTTCGACTAGCAATAATTATTCGATTCATTTGCTTTATTAATTTCTTTGTTACTAAACCTTCTCCAGTCTCCCCAGAAAAGGAAAATTAATTGATCATAAATGAATAACAGAAACATGAGAGATAAGGAATATATTTTGACTAATTAGATTTTATAATTATACTAGCGGGAAGTCCCGACGTCAGTTAAGTTAGATTGAGAGTAATGTATCTGTAACAAAGAGACAATGTGTAACAAAGGGAACGATACCGCTGTAATCCTTCTCTAATAACGAAGCAACAAACATATTTCATAGTAATACATTTTTCAGACTGATGCGATATGGAACCTACATAAAACATTTCGATAGAAAAATGAACTAATTCTTTCTCATTATATCAGCAATAATGGCACGCTGTTTTTAATGATTTAATCTTTCTAATCAAATCGTCGTAAAAGCTCAAGTTCCATCCAATATTTCACCTATATTCAATTTTAGTAGATTAAATATGGCAAAACATTTATCATAATTGATCAGAAATTAATAGTACGAACAAACAGACCAACACACAAACAGATATTTTTCTGTATCTGTATAGATTTTGTAAAACTTACAAATTTTTGATTAACAAACTCTACGATTTGGAAGCGAACAGTAGCAACACGTTTCAAAATAAAGCATTTTTATTTTCAACATACGAGACTTTTGCCACTGTGTAAAATGAGTGTGAAAATCAGTGTTTTTAGAGTTTTTAATTGGTATCTCGGCTGATTAAAGTCGTACAAAGTTGGGAGTAGTCGAAATGGCTTCCCACGAATTTTTGGAATCGGGATAATGTATTTAATGTTTAGCAACACTATTTTTATTTCACTATAAAACTTCGAAATTTTTTATTAACAAACTCTAAAATTTGAAAGCAAGTAGTGGCAACACTTCGCGAAATAAAGCAGATTTTTATCTCCAGGTGCGAGACTGTTTCCACTCGGGAAAATGAGGGCAAAAATGAGCGTTTTCAATTAATACCTCTGATTTTACCTATTTTTTGTTGGAGGAAAGTGGACATCGAGCATTTCAGAACCCAGAAAAGAATTGTAGGAAGTTTGGTGACGATAACTGTTGTAGTGACTGAGTTAATCGCGAACAAACACACAGACTTTCTTCTTTATATATGCAGATGTTGACTCTTGATTTTAACGCTACTTATATATCAGGAATTTCAGATACTTTGCAACAACTGCTTTATGAGCTAGTGAGCTGCTTTACTTGGTTCTTGTTAATTTACTTATGAATGAGAATTTTATCTCTATAGTTAAAGGGTTAGCTAATTAAAGAGATTTAGTTAAGAATCTCTTCCTGCAGTGGAATTTCGTTAAACTTTGTGATTGAGAATCAATGGTAAAGAGAAAATATGGCAGAGTGTAATAGAAAATATATAAAAATCGCAATTATTAAATAAATAAATAAAAGTTAAAAAAGTAATTAAGAATGATATAAAAATGAAATTTAATTTTTAGCATGAAACAAACTGAAAAAGAAACTGTATATTTTTAAAATTTCTCTTTTAAAATAATAAAAAAAGAGCAAAAACTTGCAGAATTTCTCTATACAAAAAAAACAGAGAAATTTTTCATAAATTCCTTTTCTCACGCTAATTCAAAATTTTTTTGTTAAAACTACTTTAACTTTACCTAGCTACGCTTTTAGTGTTAAATTAGGATTTTAATAGGTGCAATGCACACATCATTTTACATAGATTAATTAAATAAAAACATTAAGGATACTTTCGTGATGCTTTAAAGGAATCTGATCTTTTTTTGTTTTATTTAGGTTGATGGTACTCTATTTAATATTTAGTCAAAGAAGAAATTACTAACTGCTTTTATGAGCTCAATCAGAAATTATGCAGCTTAAACTAAAAAATATACGACCAGTAGCTAGATAGTTGGACATTATATATCCATTTCTATTAAAATTGTTTGAAACGCTGTTCAGTTTTATTTTCAAAAACTTGCCCATGAGTAGTAGTTGTAAAGCAATGATCCAGGAAAAAGAATGTCCTACTTTCTGCAATTAATTAGCGTGAATAAATTTCATCATTCCATGAAAAATTAGACCACTTTTGTCTCGATCAGACAACGAACACTCAAAACTTTTGAATACAGATTTTATTAGCTCCGCATATTATTCGGCAAATTTTTCTACATTCTACAAAAATCACAGTCTAGACAAATTATTTATCAATTTCTTTTTAAAAATTATTCTTTAAAAATCTTTAAAAAAAGTTGTTGTTTATTCAACAAAGGATTCACTAACTTGTTTTATTACAATTATACAAAGACATCATTGGAATTCTGTAATTCCTTGATTGCTGTAAAGAACGTGACTGGCAAGATATTTTTTATGATTCTTCTTAAAGCTCACAGCCACGGGAATTGCTGAACTTTTTATGTTTTCTTATAGTTCACTTATCTAATCACTAAATAGCAGGATTTATGGCTGTGAGCTGGCTTTAGAATCAATGTCTGCTTAAGAATACTTTAAAAATTAACGCAATGTAACATATGATGAGATTCTTCTCTTGTATTCTGTAACTGAATGCTATTCTTGTCGCTGTTGGTGACTCAGAATAAAGAAAATCATGTAGAGACTTTTTTCGATATCAGAATCGTCTTCAGAATATGAAAAATCAAGTGTGCGAAGCTGTGAAACCGGATCCTCTACAAGCCTGTAGTAAGCTTTTGACTTACGTAATACACCACTTATATGAATTTGCAGTTACGTAAGTGTGCAAAAACCGTACATTCAAACTGAAACTTACCAACTACAAATAATAATTACTATTTCCCAGACACTTCCTCTTTTCGTTCAAATAATATTCATACGGTTAATGTATAAAATAATGTTATGCAAATAATACGTATATGTAAGTTATAAAATATCAAAGTAAATTACTAACTTCAGTTTAACAATAGTGTTATTAATTCCTCATTTTAATTTGGTTACGTTCCGTTCCTGTCCTGAAACTACTAATTGTTTATAATATATGAATCTAAATTGCGTTACCTCAAAACTAATCCTCATCATGTGAGGTTATGGAAGCGTACCAATGCGCATATTTTTTCCTCCAGTCACATTAAAAAAACTTTTTGACTATATATCTCGCTGCTACTAAACGCTCACTTACTTTCAGCTTTTCTCTTATCCTGCCAGCACGTATCATTCGCCTCTCTGTCGCGTCCATTGTCTAAAAATGTCATAATTTATATATAAGATTTTGGGATGCATATCGCACCCATACGGAGATGCTATTGAGAATATGTATCGCAAGAAAGTCCAGAAATAAATTTTGTCCTGTTGCCTTCAGCCATGTCTGTTTGTGAATGTTATATTAAACGTATAGGACGCCACCAGCTCTTGACAAGTTAGTACAAGGAGTAATAATTCTAGAGACGCAATAGAGAATCTAAGATACAACAGATTATATTACAGTTTAATTATCTGTTAGGATACTATGAGCTTACATATGGGCCTTTCAACATGCCTACTTGTGTGTCAACGAAAAGTTACCTCAAGTTTCAAGAGAAAATAAAGTTTCCAAAATGATCAGTGATTCAGTATTGTGGTCAAGGTCATAGATCGGTATTTATTTGAAGTGTGCGCGAGAAGTTTATTCGCATCGAATTTCCGTCAAGTTTTCCTTATTCTTTGAAATTAAAGGGCGCCATATCTCTGGTTCATCTTGGATGCCCACATTTAAAACAGTTGCATATCACTCATACACTTGTGTTCTTGATAACGACTCATCGCCATATACTGTTTGAATTATCTCTAACGCTTCACAAATTTGTCTAATTTGTAACAAAATTAAATGTTATAGCATTGTTCTAGCTCTAAGCACATTTTTTCAACATTATCTCCTTAGTAAATGAAAAAGGCTCCTACTTTTGATACGCAAGAGATAAAATAACCAGTTTAAAATGACTTTAACAAGAGTTGAGATACCACTCTTGCTAAGCATACATTTATTACTTCTCTATTCATATTTTATTATTTAATCTTTAGTTTGTTCTGTTGCTTTATGGGCGCATCTTGTACAACAAACCCCGACGTGCTGACCACCTCCCCAAGAAAGCTACTCTTCAGTGACCAGTATTTTAAAAAGCATAAATAAACATTAGTATTGAATTTCATCCCTCTAAGATGACCAGCTCCAACGTCCTTGCGCAGTACTCTTTGAGAGAATTATAATTTTTCTTCATACCTAGCCCCCTTTGGTAAAACCCACGGCATGGCTCTGGTTCACTGTATAAGGCAGTTTCCAATCAAAACCTTCAAAGAAAGTCAAATAATCTTAACGTATTTTGCAGTGATCAATATATTTCAAATATCTAAATTTGTTCCATAAGTACTATCCGATATATTATTTCAGTCTTCTGATGCAGATGGGGGAATTGAGTGTAAATGTACTGTTATTTTAAATTTATCTCCAGAATTTATAATTTTTTTTAATTTGATGCAATTTTAACCGGAAAATATTTCGAGGTTATTTAATCGTTTTTATATGAAAAATTACTGGAATCTTTCTTGAGACCTCAGTAAAGGAAATGTTAATTATTTTATCAGATAAGGAGTCAGGAATTAAAATATTATTTAAAGCAAAAAAGCTTCTGGGTATATGTTTTAAAACACTACTTGTGAAGTATTATTTTAAATCGCAGTGGCGTCAAGTCGGTAATCTTCAAAAGACAGAGTGATATCGTTGTATATCGATATACAACACGATCGAAGTATAATCACATTTTTCAGCATGCGTTAAACTAATTTTAATACAGAGAATAGGAGAGAATCCTCCCACCGGATGCAAAACGTTTCTTCTGTCTGCCGAAATAAAAATTAAAGAAATACCGTTTGAAAATCTTCTTCGCCATATGGGGGCAAAGTAACGTTATTTTGCAATTAAGGGGTTAAACCACGCATCACAATTTATTACGTTCTCCGCAAAATCCATGCAGGTGTTGTGTCTCTAAAAGGACAAAGATAAGAATAAAAAAAATTCTCCTAAATAACAAGAAAAATTTCAGGAAAGACAGACAGGAAGAGAGTTGACGCTAAGGCTGAAGGGGGAAAAGTAAAAAATACAAGGCGGCAAAATATTCTATCTTTGCGTCCAGCCGCATCGAGATGAGCTATAATATAAATACCCAAGAAAATCACCTGCGCCGCTTGATTTGCATAACAGGAAAGCGGGACACAGATACTACCTTAAAATAAATAAATAAAAATAAGCGGCTTTCGTTACATGTTGACCGAAAATTACACCGTACAAAAAATAGCCTCCAGATAAGACCATTACAGATCGTGTTGCCTTGTTTATTTTTTGCAGTCTTCTTCATCGATTTTCGTCGCTGCATGTCTTGATCGCTTCGACACCTGTCAAGACAAGCGTCTCTGAGATGTTTCCAGGCTTTGAAGTAATTGAATAAGTATACTAACCAGTGCTTTTTTTTCTCTACAGGGTCGTAAATTTGGAACATTTCTGCTTCAAAGCCATTATTCAATGGACAAGGTGTCTTTTAGGATGATCCGTCCGAATTAAGGGATTTTGTGGTTCGTTAATAGATTTAGTTCTAAGGCCGTTAAATTAATTCATCAAACGTACACAAACACACTGACAACCAAAATAAGTTGTTATTGTGAAGTTTGTTTTGCCACTTTTAAATAGCTTTTTGTAAGACAGGATAGATATTTGTTCCAGCTAGTAAATTAAATACTATGCCAGTTGCTTTTCTTTTCCTTCTTTTCTAAAGATGTTGCTGATTATTATTTCTTAACTTTATTTGATAAATATCTGACTTATTTCTAGAAATTATGCAATTATTTCATGCTTGGGTAATAGGTTTTGGTAGTAAATTATTATATTACAAGAGTTATGCGAAAATATTCTTTATTAAAATTTTAAGAAAGAAAGTAGAGGAAAATATGTAATCATCATAATACGATTTCATTTTTATATAATTACAGCAATAAACTGCAGGTATTCTATTTGTCCAATACAAAGCTGTCTGTTTGTTTTTAAAATGTTATACTGAGAATAGCAAGAGAATAAAGGCATTAGATAATAGTGATATAAGTATTTAAGTATTCAGAGTATATTAATATATTCCCCTCCTACTTTATCTAAACGTTTCGTTAAAAATATACTTACTTAGTTATACTTACATAGCTATCACAAGAAAACAGAGAAATGTTTGGACATTTTAATAAAATTCTAAAATTATAAATTGTAAATGTAAGAATTTAAGGATGTATATTATACTATTTTACATCACTAAAAATACGTTTGTTAGTTTAACTGCAGTTAAGTAAAGTTGATGAATTTAATTCTTTCCGTGAACTTATCATTGCGAATACTATTTAAGTTTCTTATTACGATTTTCTGAATTTTTTAAATTCAATTAAAATAATGGCCTTTGAGGACACACGTCACTAAAAGTGAAAATATCTTGAAAGTCCCAAACCTAGTAAATAAAGGTGATCGATAAGAATTGTTATATGTTGCTTTGCTAAAAAATTCTTAACGAGATTGTAATTAAATCTTTCATTACCGTGCAAGCTCTTTCAGGCATAATACATTGAATTCCCTTTAAAATTCTGTCAATTACGTCTTTATAAAATATGGAGCTCTACGTGTGTCCATCAGGAACGTTTTCTTGTGAATTAACCTTTACCAATTAAAAACGTTCCCAAACATGACCTTTATTTGATAAATGGGAAACCGAAGTCCCTTTGGATGTGGTGTGCTTTAAATAAATGGTTGTCACCTTTTAAAATCATAAACGAAGCAGCAAGTTCATTTTTAGTCATAATTTATTCGAAAAAAATCAGAATCAATGTATCAGAATTTGCATCAAATAATGAAGAAATTCAGTATTCTTTCTTTCCATTCTGCCGTTAAAAGTGTGGAAGAAACTCCCTTTTCCTTTTTTCTAGATTTTCTACGACACTTTTGTGAGCAATGATTTTACTAATGTTAAACTTATCACCTTTCATATGAAAAGACATATAACAATTGTTGAGCAGCATTTAAACGTCCATAGCAAAGAAAAGTATTAAATCGTGTTAATGCTTTATATCCGTATGCCCCTTAATTTCCTATATTTCCGTCTTTGCAGAAAAACCTTACTGCTGCAAAGCGAGGGACGCACTTTGGGATTTATAGCAGCGAATATAATATAATATATTAATTTAAAATGATTGACTGCGTAGAAAATTCTGTCCATCAGCAGATTATAGTTTAGAATAATGAAGTTGAAATGCCGTAGTTATAAATACCCTAAATTAGCATTTGGCATCCCTCTTAGTTTGTGGAGTTTCATTGTAGCAATTATATTAGAAGAAGACGTTAACCAATGTCAAAAGGCAGTGTGGAATTCTATAAAACTAGTTGTTGTTGCACATTAGAGGGGCGGCTAGCTTGGAAGCGTGCAAAGCACTCTGTTTCACCAGCAAAATAAATCCAGTCCCTTTAACTAGAAATTGTTCCTCTTTTCTCAGTTGCCGAAAAAACCAAACTCATATAAGTGAAAAGGTTATAGAAATACATTGCCTTAAAGCCTATAAATGCTGCATCGCCGTAAGTAAAAGCCTTGTGGGCATTTCCTTAAATCTAATTTCTAAGTACCGTTCCCATTTCTTTAAACATACAACTAATTCACAATGGCTATTGCATTATTCATCGACATTTTAGTAACGAAAGCAAACGAGAAAGTGATAAATAGTGAACGAACATAAAGCAGAAGAATTAAAATAAGCCACAAAGTACCAAAACACTTAAAAACAAACAAAAACTGCTGAAATAACATCCTCATCAACATCCTCAACTATAAAGAGGTTTAAAACATCAGAGGAAATAATATTTGCAAATCGCAAAAAATATAGAAGCAAAAACGTATTCCTAATGAAAGTCAATTTTTTTAATTTTACCTTCTTAACTGTGAAAATAAACTGAGAACGGAATATATTTTACTGTTTTCAGAACATAGCATTCTTGTACATTTCTGAGAAATTTCGACCAAAAATGGGACTCGAGCATTAGAAACTCATAATATGTACGCTATACCAACTTGGTTGCAAGAGATTTTCTTAATTCCTATTGCATGGTAAGAGAGATTTTATCTCTCTTTATTTACATTTTTCTTCGGAAAAGAATCGAATTCTAAAGATGCATTTTATTGTTCTTCATTCCTATGTCTTTCAGATGAGTGA
The DNA here is from genome assembly GCA_000611955.2 of Stegodyphus mimosarum. Lineage (NCBI taxonomy): Eukaryota > Metazoa > Arthropoda > Arachnida > Araneae > Eresidae > Stegodyphus > Stegodyphus mimosarum. The sequence goes on along the minus strand of KK112555.1, from coordinate 27,913 downwards.
GAGAAATAAAAAGAGAAATATAGTCACATACCATACATATAAATTACTTTATATGTACGGAAAATTCTTGTTTAGTATAGCTGAAAAAATGTTAGAAATGTGAATTCAAATTTTTGATCTCTTTAGGATACTTTTCAAATGACTGTAATCAAAACAAAATGCGTAAAACATGACATTTTTCTTCCATTGATAAGGAATAGAAACATTAAATTATTCAATTGTAAAATTTTCCTTAAATGGAATGACAAAAATTTTGATGGTAAATTATTTGACTTTTCGTATAAGAATAGATTCGTTTCCTTAAATCTGAATACTATGTAGATCATGCATTGTTTTTCTTAGAGAAGGAGAGAAAATAAGAATAGTTTTCTCTGCTGGAATTTGAAGTATGATTTCTTTTCTTAGAGATTATTTCATGTATAGTCGTTTCAGGATTTATTTGTGCGTGAGTTATTTTAAATATAAAAATCGTTTTGTAAGATTCATTTTCATGGACTATGTGCATATAAGTTACGTAAATATATTGAAATTAATTCAAATTTCACGTTATTTTGAAATAACTTTCAGACCAAACTCACATTTCGGTAGAAATCTTGAATTTTTAAACTCTTCATAATTACCATAGCTTCCTACTATTGCCAATAAATAAAGTAAAAACGTCAAGCGATACGGATGACCATCCCATAAACCATCTGCCTATACGCTTCGGGTTCTGCACCTGGAATCACCCAATTTGCATAACTAGGTCTATGCATAGTAACATCGCTCATACATTGGGCGTTGTGCATCTTCCAAACATATTCAATGTTGGTCTGCCCACGATCGTTAAAGAATAAAGAAGCAAACAACGGCATATGTAAACTGCATCCGCATACGGAATTCGATGGGTGACTTAGACGTAACAGATGTTCTAAAACAGGTTGATATTAGGCAAATATGGATGTATGAATTGAATTCAGGATGTGAGATGAATAGATATTTATTCTAACAATTGTGCATATTATTAATTTGATGACTCATTAAAACTGCTAAAAAGCAGATTGAAACAGTTTTTGAACGGTTGAATGAGAGGCGTCATACCTAGACGGTTGGATTTGTAACAATACAAGCGAATCTGGTATAAGTAAAACGAAAATAAGTAATTGAATTCTAAAATGAAACTGCTGTAGATCCTGTTTCTTTTGTTGAGTTTAATTTGAATAACTGACATATGAAATGATTGCATTAAAAGCAGATGTTCAAACAAAAGTAATTTTTATAAGGATGAAATGATGGAGCTTATCTTTAACGTACTATCTTTTAACAAAGACTAATTTGCTAATGATATTTATAATTAAAATCTAGGCATGTTCTGCTGGTGTTCATATACAGTGAGTCTACAGAATTTAATGAATTTATTCACAAATAATCGAGATGTCAAAAAATAATTCTGCCATTCTGTGAATTTCTACATACATTATTTCTTATGTTATGCATCTCTTGCCTGTTCAAAGAACTTTTGAGCTCCTTCCAAGACTACTGTTAGATTTTGTGTTTGAAAATATCAGGACTCTGGCAGAGAACTTCACCGAAAAGGTGTAGGATAAATGGCTTTAAAGAATTGCTACCATGATCGGTTTTAGTGCTTAATGATCTTGGTAGCTCTATCTCTGGCCGGGGGTTAAATCCCGCAGAAGGCATGGATGTTCGTAAATATACAGTATCTGTGCGCCAATGTGGCACTCAAAATAAGGCGAGCCGAAATACTTGGTGGTAGCAGAAGAGAAATAGACCATGAGATCGAGCCTCCGGGATGCTTTCCAGGAAAACTGGGGCGGAGCTGTACAGTTAGTGCGATTGCCTTAGATCTGTGTAACCTTTGGTGAAATTCTGGTATACCATCCAGTTGTCCCTTTTATTTGTTAAAGGATGAATAAATTAGGTTATTTGAATATCGCCAAGCATGCTAGCGGTATGTGCCTTAAGTGAAGAATGCCATCGTGGAAGATTTTCTCAGGGAAACAGGTTAGTATTCACATTAAATAGCAAGAAAACCACGAAAAACTATGCAGACAGTTCGTTTTCTAGGATTTTAAACTATGTTGAACTACAGGTGTTCAGCGGTCTTAACTATTTAGCCGACAGTGAGCTATTGAAAATTAAAGTCTCAACTCAACTTGGTGATTCAATACGGATGAGACAAGACTTGTTTCTATGATTTTTAGTACGGGTGGAGACTTTCAGAAAAACTTGGATTGATCTAATTTATGATTTTAGGCTTCCTGCTACGGATGTAAGTAACATGCTTTAAATGACTTCTTTTTAAACATGAGATCCTGATGCTTCAGTTTTGACATAGACGGAAATTTAGCCTTCCTAGTTATGTAATCTGATCGGATGAATATCAATTATCAGTAACGAAATAACTTGGGCTTTCTTTGCGATTTGAACCTAAGTCTTGTCGGTAATCGGTAATCGGCTTCGAATTTCTGTTTAAAGGTAAGGCTCTGGTGTTTACTAATAATACTAATATTTCTGATTATATAATCCGATCGGGTACGCTTTCTATAATCCTGTGTGTTATTTCCAAATCGTGGGTCTTCGTACTACAATATTAATATATTTTTCTTCGGATACCATCATACAAACTGCGTGTATCTGATGTTTCCTATGCGTATTTTCTTCCTAGTTGGATTAATTTATGTGTTTGGGGGGGAGGTAAATGGGAAATGCCCTAATTAGTATAGCATGTGACTAAAATAATTTTATCACTTATTTTAGGCTCTTATATTGCCCATAATTACGTCTATTATCTTCGTGACAATAATTAAGCTGTAATTCTAGCTATTGTTCTGAGTTCTATAACGTTCTGTTTTACAATTTTAATTTTAGTTGTGAATCAAAAGAACAGCATAGAAAGATGGGTCATTTAAACTGTCTTCCAGAATCTTGAGCATGATCTCTTATAATATCGCAAAACAAATTATGGTATTCTTTTAGCAGTTTCATAAAATCCTACATTAAGAACGTTAAGCTTTTCTTAGAGCATACGGCCCTTGTTGTGAAGAGACTATTGTTTTGTAATCTGAAATAATACTTTTATTTAGCACGAAGATAAAATTAATTCGAATTCTGAGAAATCATCCAGTATTTTATCTTAATGTATAAAGGGTTACTATTTTTTGCAAATGGTAATAAAACTCTTTGATGCACTTCGTGCTTTTATTTTTACTTTCGTGGGATATTATTCAAACATACACCAGGTGTAATTTCGAGTAGTAAAAAATAATAAATAAAATTAATAAATGAATACTTGGCTACATTAATAAATTAGATTTAAAAGTAATGAAGTTTAATTAAATTAAACTTCATTACTATTAAAAATTTCAATGAACAAATCTTTAAATTATTATCAATAGAAGTCTAAAATTACTTTTTCGATTTGAATCTTTTTTTCTCAGAACTTTTGAGCAAAACATAAATTAATACATTTTGCAGTTAAGAATGAATTCCATAATTGAATAAGAGCTAGAATTCAAAATTCGAATACTTTGATTTTCAATAACTCACTCTTTCGATGCCTTTGATTTACATTAAAAACTCATACATTTCATTAGTAAACTACACTTTCGATATATTCCGTTATGTCTTGCCCATTGAAAGGTAGGTTGTTCAAGCACTCTTGTGCTGTAGTATTTATCGTATGTTAAATATGTCTGTTTACGTTTTATGTAGGTTTAGAAGTGATGTTTATAACGTGTTACTTTCTATTTTTTGATACAAAATTATGCACTTGAAATTTAAATTAGACTGATTTATGTTTAGACGTCCTGTAGTTTGTAACAATATTCTGAGCCCTAACCTGACTCATCAGTAACCGAACGGATAAGAACCCTAAACAATAACTCGATCCGGGTTTAAATCCCGGCGAACATTCTAGTTGCATAAGAATCTTCGGTTTCTTCCATATGCAAGAGTTATTTTCCACAAAATATTCTTCAAAAAGACATGTCTCTCCTTAAACAGGCACCCCTCGTGTACTTCGCTATAGTCTAATAAAACCTAAATCTTGATCCTTAGCCGGTACCTAAACGAGATGTTTGCATTGTTAGCTTTTCATAGCTAAAAGCCCAAAACAAGCGTTGTTGTTTTTGTGACTTATCTCACTAGTCTGGCATTAACATCAGAATAAGCCCACGAAATTCATCGTGGCAAGGAGTGCAAGATTGCTTCTTTCGTTGGCAAAAGCTTTGAGAACTATACAAGAAACAGTACGACTTTGCTCTTCCCTACTACCAACCTCTCTAGAGGACTTTCGGCTCGCCGCATATTTAGAAAGTCCCCCATGTCGCACAGACACTATACATTTACAAACATCCATGCCTTCTCCGGGCTTCGAATTCGGGCCCTTCGTTACGGCAGTCAGCGTCTCTAACCACTATCCCGGTTGGGGGACCGAAAACAAATTAAAGGAGTTATATTTTTTAACACGGTTAGCTAGAAACATACTTGAAAATACCTTATTGTCATGGCAAATATGTATCAGTATGAGCTCTTCAACTGCCGTAATCAGTATTCAATCAATATAGTTTCTTGAATTGTGCATCGTTATAAAGCACTTGTATGCAGGTCAAGCAGTATACCCTAAGCAGGAGGCAGGTATAAAGATGCTGTCACTTTTATATCGGTCAATTTTTTAACTTAAACTAGTAGTTTTCTTCAAGATGCTGAAACCATTATGCCTAGGGCACTATTGCGTTAGTGCCATTAAATAGTTTGCTATTCTTATTAATGAACGAAGGAAAATGTTGCTTTCTTACGAATGTCTTTTCTTTATTACTTAAATTAATATTTTTTTAGATTTTTTAATTGTAAAATTTCATTTACATGTATAATAATTTTCATTTCTTTTTTCAATGGCAGCCTGACAATTATTAAAAATTATTAACGTTATAAGAAATTAATACCGTTCTCTATGTTGTTATATTCAAAAGTCAAAACGTCAAGACTCTTCTCCGAATTTCTCGTGTCCATTTGCTGCCAAGAGCACTGGAAATTATTGAAGATCCTTCTCTCCTGTCTTCTTTACAATGTATTTAACATACTGCTTAAGGCAAATGAATTGACCCACCGCGAAGTTCTAAACACTAAACACGATACGTTATGCTAAGAGTGCATTCAGCAATTTTTTTAAATGTGTTTATTTTATCTAATTTGGCTTTAAGTGAATCTCAAAAGTAACAAAACAGATTAATTAAGTATTGAATTTAAAATAAACGGCATGAGCTTGAAATGTTAAACACTATGATTTTAACTTAAACCAATGAAAATAAATAATAAAAATTCACAGATGAATGTACTTAAAAAATATGCATAGAAAATAAATATGAATAACAATATTTTTAAATTTTAGCGTTATGGTTGGACTGTAAACTGTAATTACTGCTAATATTTTTTGAAGATAAATTGTTAAATAGAAGTTGCATGAAAAATGCTTTCATTGCCACATTAGTACTTTCTAACGTTTTAAATGTAACCGACAGTGAAAAATGGCCGAGTGCTCATTACATGATTCATATCAAAGCAATTACAAGATGTGCAGTATCAAAGCGATTACGAGAATTTCGTAATTGCTTCTAATCAACGCAATTATGAGAATTAACGTAATTGTATCCAGACGTCCTTTTTCTACTCGTTTATTCTAAAATAATCACATAATGCGATGTAGCTTCACAATTTCTTAATTGCACCTGGGCGAAAATTTTCTGTACTATTTAAGGAAAATTGGTAGCATCATATCAACATGAAAAGTATTTTTTCTCTGCAATTTAGATTAACATGTTTGACCATAACTAGAGCTGGTATTAGAGATAGATATCTGTTGTCAAAATTTCATGCTTTTGGCCAGTAATTGCACATGGCTGTGGCTTCATCACATTACAAACGATACAGAAGGATTCCTTGTATAGGAGCAATTTAAGATACGCATACGAGTTGTAAGTTTATTTACTCAAATTTTTAATTAAATATGTGTTAATTTGTTTGGAATTTTTGCGTATGCATTATCAGTATTAGTATTGGTCAGTATATCAGTATTGGTATTGGATTATCAGTAAGGAGGTATATCTGCATTCTTTTTAAATATTTTTTAATATCCTTGAAATATACCGAAAATTCTGCCTTCTCCATTAATGAAACACATATTGCCAGTTCTAACTAACAACACCTTTATTATTTTTTATTTTTGATGTTGCTTAATTTTGTAACATAATCTTATAACTTTGAGCATGAAATCAACTAAAAGAATGAAGTATCACTAATTTTTTTTAAATATCGTCAAATAAAATATTTAAACTTAACTTAATTGCCTAATTAAGCTTTAAAATTATGCTTTATTGCGCCATCTTAATTTCTATTGTTGCATTCGTAAATTCGTAATAAATAAACAGTGAAATGTTTAAATATACTGATTAATGTTTTAAAATATTAAGATTATCGTAAGAAAGCAGGGACAAAAAAATGAGGTTTAGGGAAAACTGTACTTGGTAAACGTTTCTGTAAGTCAATTATTAGAAAAAAGTTAACATTCAAAGGTAATATAGTACTTCTTTTGAACACCCTTTTGAACTTCTTAAATATTATTTTTGCACTCATCATAGTTTTCTACGTTTTTCTGTAATTCCTATATACAGTATTTTAGACTCATCAAATAAATCTTGATTTATCAAGTGATATATAAGATTTATAATTAAGAAAAAAAGTCCCCCAATAAATCAAAAAATTATCTTAAATAAGCTGCTACTTCTAGAAGATAAAAGTAAATAATAGTAAAGTCAGGTAAGAGCAATACACTTGAACTGATATTTATGTACATAAATGGTGGTGGGAAAAGCAATAACCACTTGGGAAAAGGCTGACGGTGATAATATTAGTGTTACACGTGGAAAAAACAACGAAAACCCAATATGTAACCTCCACGTTCACCTGGTTTCACCTATTCACCAGGAAGAACTACTAACTTTTAGGAGGACTCTTTATCATTCGGATACTAGTAGGGCCTCGACAAAGGTCATAAGTTTATAAGTCATAAGTTTATAATATGAAATTAAAAATAATTATATAAACTATTTTAAATTCCACAAATTAGAGAATTTTATTTTCAGAAAGAAGAAGATGGAGTTTGCTTACATACCATTAAGAATTAAATATTATTCAGGGAGCACGGGTTCGTAATAGACTGAATGTACAAGTCTGATAAAAGGTTAATAAAATTTATTCATATCAAAAGAAATACAACAGAAAGCTGGAATTTCCTCAGAGATATTCGTGCAAGTGTTCACAATATCACGAAATATAATCGGTAGTTAAACTTCAAACTACTAAAAACGTTAAAATACAAAGCAATGCAAAGCGTATCGGAAAAAAAAGATAGCTAATCCGATCTCACTCTGAACTCGCAACAATAACAACAGCAACTAACTAAACAACAACTGAGCTGAGATGTTTTCTCTCTCTCTGGCTTTTTATAGCTTTCAACCGGTCGCGAGACAGTTCTAGTACATTTTGCTTCTCCAGATTTCTGGAAACAAAAGAATGTGGAATTACGGTTACAATTGACATAGTGGTCAATTACATTTATTCAATTTCAATACAATTCTTGATACAAATTACCGACATAACCATTTACTCAAAGTATGCACGTGCTCCTGTATTTTTTTACTTTTCCGGTATAGCTTTCTGTTAAAATTTGTCTCTCGCTGCATTGCACACAGAAATACAACAATTTTAATTATAATGTTACTAAATTATCTAACTAAATACAAAATTCGTAACAATATCTTCACTTCCCTTTTTTTAGTTAATTTGTAGCATGCATTTTAATTATTGCAAAAATAACATAAATGTATAGTTAAAAAAGAAAGGGAGAAAGACTTAATTTTAAAATGTAATAAATGCAGCTTTCTAAGCCAACCTTCGGATTTTAAATAATATGTATAAAGCCAATCTAGATGCAAAGTAAAATAAATAATGATTTATTTGTTTGTAGCTAAAAATATCACATTAATGTTTAACCACTTTAATTTTATAATCATGTTTAATGCAAAATTGAAATATTATACCGGTAATGATAGCACAATTCTAAAAAAAATTACATCGCTTATCCATTTAAAAATATCTGATGCATGATACTTTTAACAGCATAAAAAAGAAAATTGAAAAAAAAAACTTGCTTTGTTAGCAGAAAATAATTGTTCCTCTAGCTTATGAACAGATATAACTTTTGAATTTTCCTTCATCAAAATGTGCGAAACCCCTGCAAATTAACATTATAGTTGCAGTCAGGAAAACATTGCTTAGTAAATTATAATTATCATAATTCCACAAAAATTGTCAGTGTCACTTTAATTAAAAACGTTTTGGTGGGTTCGTTTATTTTGTCAAACATATAAACTAGCATTTTTATGGACGTGCTTCGTTTTACAAAATTTAAGCAAAATTTATGGAACACATACAGCAATCTTGCATAATTCACCTTTAGAGGTTTCTGACATAAAAGGATTTAAATTCGAAAAATGGAGGCTTTATAATTATTACAAAAGAAGGTAATATGAAAAGGAAATCGTCAGCTTTATTGTGTTGCAAAGATTACTATATTGAAATCTCTCCCTTTTTATTTCCTTGTAAGAAGTAAAGGAAGCATTCTAATCACGAACAATTCCAGGTACAATATTTCAATGAAAATATCCATTTTGATCCATATATAAATATATACCCACTCTGTTACTTGGCTCTGTGAACTAAGTTTTTTTTAATTCTTATATATTGGTAAATTGCGCCTTTTTTGCTTTAAAAACGGTTGATTTATGTTGTTCTTATTTCCGCTTAAGGTTTTTATGCCTTTAGTTAACCTACATGCAATAATTGTAAAATTACCAACAATTTAAAAGTTATTTAAGTGCGGCTAAGCCCAATTTTTGTTTACCATATTTGTTTACATTTGAGACTTAGTAGAATAGCGGATTTGTTGCCAAGCTAGAGAAACTAAGCTTCGCAACAACAAAGATAACGTCTTCTTTTATTATTGCGAATTAAATCATGCTTAATGTATTCTGGAATAATCATTTACGTTATTAAATTATCCCACATATTGACTGAGCATAGCTTCCACAACAAATTAAGTCAGTTTCTACGCCTTCAGTGGCTTTTTGCCAAGTGAGCCCAAAAGTAAATTTTCAGATTTGTGCATCGAAAAATCTGACTTCTTGCCCGCTGGCCGAATTGCTTTTATTTTGCGTAGAAACTCTAATTTTAATTGTAAAAATATTTCTTTAAATTCTTTAAACTGTATTTATGTTTTATAGTTTTTCTATAATTTTTAATAAAGATATTTTGAGGTTTTATGTATTTTTGCCTTGTTGCGAAGTGAAAACTGAATTAGTTTAATGAGATATATGTCTCTAATGAAATTCGAGGAAATAAGTTTAAATGAAATGCAGTAAAAAATGCGTATAATTTAATATTCCGTACAAGGAAGTCATGTGGTGTATACACCAGATTTTTTAAAATTGTTGATACACATGTCGGAGGCTCAAAACGTTGTCATTATAACCAAAGCTTTTAATTATATCAGTTTTACATAAGTATTACAGTGCTTATACCATTGTGACCATTCATCATAATACGACAGGTAAGTATATGTAAAACGTACAGCTATTATTTCAACGTAAATAGAATAAACGATACTAATACTAATTCACTAATTTATTTCTACTTAAAATTCGCAAAAGTAATTTATTCAAATCATGTATTTTATGGACTGTGACAAATATCGTAACTGCCATTTGCTAATCGTATAAGTAACATGCACATAGAAGTTACAATAAAACAATCACTCCACCATTTGTTTTTCAGAGGTTCTATTTTTGATTTAATCTACTTACAAAGTCAACAGGCGCCAATTAGGAGCTGAACGAAAGCCCTTCCTGGAGTAATAATTAAGTCAGATTATGACAATTTACATAGACGCTTCCTCACCTAAATAATTACATAATAATAAATTTATCCGGACATTAGGGCTTCTTAATCTATCCTTTTCACCTGGCTTCAGGTCCCCCAGATGACGCTATTAGTTTGAGCAACTTTGTCAGGAGGGCTATTTTCGTCTATTAATTTTCTAAGCACTTTTACAACATAATTATGAGATTAAAATTAACATAAAAGGCACATTAGTGTCCATTTGTTGCGAATGTGGTCACATCTTAGAAAGGCACTCAGGTACCTCCGGGCTTAGGGTCGAAGTGCATTTCTGTTATATTATTTGACATGCAATCAAAGCGCAGGTATATCTTTTTCTTGATTCTCATAATCTTCCATTTGGAAATGACAACTGACGGCTTACGCGCTACTCGTTCCATTATTTCTAGCTAAGCCGCGACTTGCTCTTTCTAAATAATGTTTAACCTTGGGGCGATTGGGTGGCAAATAATTGCACTATAGGTTAAGCGGCGTTTTAAATAAGTTCTTGGGTATTCGAAAATTTTATTCTGTGAGTTAATTTATATAAATGCGCCTTAAAATGTACACCAACATTTATCTATCTGGAAAAGGAAATTTACAATTTTTTGCTGCACATTCTGTTCGAAATGCTTTCCTTGTTTCCTATCGTGAAGTATGTACTCATTAACAGACCAAAGAAGGCTTCTAGGTTTGTTAGAAATCATTGCTTGAGTCTCTGTAGTATTCCTAGTTATAAGAAAACAGTGCTCCTAACTTTTTTTCAGATGATATTGCTTACAATGTTAAATCATACTAAAATGACTATTTGCTACTCTTTCCTAGAAAACGGGGAGGAAATTCCAAAGTTAAATTTTTAAGCAAGAAATACAAATTCTACGCAAGTTTTTCTTTCTCTCTCCTTTTACATATTGTGTTATTCATTGGCAGCTTTTCACAGGTGTTGCTGTTAAGAAACTGCCTAGGACAATGTGACGGTTGAAGAAGGCTAAGTACACACTTCGTCGAGCCTAGGTTTGGATTCTGGCCAAGGCACGAATGTTTTGTCGATAGTGTCAGTGGGGATGGTAGGAATTAAAACCTGTTGATAAGAAAATCCTCTCGGAATATTGGTGATTTAGGAAAAAGAGGTTGGTAGTTTGCTCAAGAACACTCCATAGAATGGAGTGTTCTTGAGCAAAACTAAGATGCGGTGCAAGCAAATAGTCATTGCGTGCTTAATAAAATAATCCAATCAGATTAATTCTTCTGTGTCTTCTCGGTCAGGTACCTTCTTAGCCCAAACTGATGTTCTAATTAAATAGTTTATTATTAAGAGAAGATTTACTTGGATAGTAAGTTTTCATGGAATATCTGTCCCAAAAGAATGGTGCATTTGTAGAAGGCTTTTAAGTGAATCTGTGCTTATGTATTATTACGAAATGCCAGATGCGGTAAGTTAGCTTTTCCGTAAAGAGGGTTTAGGGTTGCCAGATTTGGTGCGGAATCGCCCATTTGACGACAGAATTAGCAATATGCCATAGACGGATGGAGAATATTCTAGAACGAATTCTTACCGGTTTGTCCACAGAAAGTTCTCCAAGGCAGGCCAAAAGCTATATAAACCCTGCCTGTACGCAGAGTAGCAGTATATAGTACTGTATCGTCGAGTTTTATCTTGAGTGTGTTGAGCTCCGAGAGCGATCGACCTAGTTGGGAGCTGTACTTTAGAGCTTGCCATGAAGCTGTCTTAACTGTTATAGCTTGATAGCCTGAAGAATGTGCGTGTTGCAGATTGTTTCAGAGTGTTTGTCTTAGTTTTGCTACGACTGTAAACGTGATTTTGGAACTGTCCTGAGTAAAACTGGCTAAAATTGTGTCTCTTGATTCTTCATCTAGTGTTGTAATCAATCACTCCAAATCTACGAGCCCGTAGAACGCATTAGTATATTACACGCCAACAAAACTATAAAAAATAACTCATCCGTCAATCCATTGAATGAAAAAGAGCAGAATTTTGAAAGAACTACCAGTATTTTGCAGTTTTATCACGTCGACATTAATGGCTTCTCTAACGAAGAGAAAAAGTCTCTAGTCATGCACCCAGTAAAAAATAATTCTAAATGAAAGTCCAGTTATTAGGCTCACCTGTTTCTAGGATTCTATTAATCCGATTCCAGCTGGCAGTTTAATGCAGGAAGGAATTTTATTTTTGCATGTATATTTTCTTAAAGTTCTCCTCATAATAGCCTATATTTAACAATAAAGCTTCGATTTATAAGTACCATATCAACATAATCATTTTTTAAGTAATTTATTTCTGCGATTTTGCTTCCTTCCAATTGCTATTTGATTTCAGACTTTCTGGTGCTTCTGAGTACTTCAGAAAAAGACGATTGCCGAAATTACTCAGTTTATTACTCACTTCAACAGTTTGCATTCATTGCTGTTCTCTCAAAATCTTATAGCTTGTAAAATATTATTTAATGTCATGTGATATAAACATTATTTCATTAATTCTCTAGAATAATTTCACAATTCATGAGAAGTGCGAACCAAATCTAATAAAACTTAATTCTAGGTTTTAAAAATAGAATCTTAAATGCAATGACATTTATATCAGTATCATTCCAAATTCAACAGTTAAGTATTAAAATACTTTGTTTTCCTTTTTAAAAGGCTTAAAATAAAGCAAAATCATGTAATTGCCTCGGACGTACGAAAACAGTTATGGAACAAAAGACAACTAATACATGAAGTTTAGAACAAGCTTCCACCGTTGCCTTTCGGAACTGTGAGTAAAAAATATCATATACACGTATGAAAGATAAAAATATCACAATGTCAAGGCAAAAAAAGTTTAATTGAATTAATTTTCTAATAATCGGAATTTCGTCTGAGAAATTTCTGTTCACAATAGACATTTTCGTTTGTGTTGACGTTTAAATCCTTTTCATCGCTCTTCTATGAAGCAATTAGTTCGACGTTTTTCCTTTTGGCTCTCAAAAAACCTTGTCATCTTGTAAGAATCCGTAAAGGTTCTACGGTAAATAATGATGTATAAACTAATTATATACGTATCTATGTAAAATAGTTTTATTTACTGCTTCCTTGAAATATAAGTACCGTTTCAAGGGTTCTTCAGTTTTTAAATTACTTGCATTGTTGTAAATTAATTGTAATTTTTAAAGTTAGTAGTAATACTGAAAATTTTTAAATTACTTGTTGATAGTTAGATGTTGGATAAGACGATAGGAAACATCGAAGTAGATATAAATACGAAAGTAGCTGTGCAACTTCTGAGATGCTCAATATTCTGAAAATCTTGGGCAAACTTCAACAGCGGACAGTGACCTGGCGATGACGTGAACAGAATCTCTTCCGGTCATGACACGAAAGATTTTTTTAACTTTTTGCATTGTGTTTTTTCAACTGCGGAATATTTTTAAATTCAGGTTAGAAACATTCATATCAGAATATTGATAACAAAAATTTGTGTATGTGGATTTAAAAATTACCTTGTATATGAATATGTTTCAATAAAAATATGATGTGTATACCACATGACTTCCTTGTACGGAATATTAAATTGTAAGCTTTTTTCTTGCATTTCATTTAAACTCCTTAGATTGAATTGAATCTACTACGTCGATAGCGCATAAACCACAGTAGAATACATGCGCTCTTTAAGATTCACTATATTTGTTTACCATCGCGACATTCTGGGGTTAGGTTCACTTAAAAGCGTTACATCTCATTCATCCATTTTATAACTCTGAATGCACAAAAATTACGTATATCATATGTAGAATTATCTAATCGTTGCCACATGTTCTATTCAAGTACTATGATAAATCTAAAACGATGTATGAAAGAAATTAAACAAATAAAAAAAAGAAAAAAAAACAGTTTTTCGCAGACGATTCAGTATTTCTCATTCAATTAATTCAGTTCTCACTTCGCAAGAAGGCAAAAATACATAAAAACTCAAAATATCTACATTAAAACCCCATGAAGTAAATCCTGGCAACGACACTGCGTATTTTTCATGTCTCCAGCATAAAAAAAAATCCAATGACTCTAAAAACTTGCCACATTTAAAAACTGCATTAAATAATTTTTAATAAGTAGATCTTGGAAGAAGCAGACCAATATTGGGAAGAGCTAGAAGCAGTTATACAATTGCTAATTTTTCCTACCATCTATTATCAGAATAACTCAGCAGTTTTTATGAGCAAGTAATAAAGAACAGGAGTTCTCATTATGCAGAAATTATTCTAAAAATAGTTTTCGGGCAAGAATACTTGAAGGCTAATGAATAATTTTTAAACAAAAAAGGTAATTTTTAATTCAGTATTTTCACTTTAAGAAACTTCAATTTTAGCCAATTGTTTTCCTTTCGCTTAAATAAATTACATTATTCAACTTAGAATTTAATAGTTTTCGCCTGTCTTTTACCTCATCAGTGATGAATATTTTAACTGTGTGATAGTTGTTAACTGGAAAAATTAGAATTATTACTCTGCAAATATTAGTCTTTAAAGCATGAATGTGAATGCTTTAGGAATACATGAAAATTAATGAATATGAGAGGGTTCATTACTATGATAAATTCAACAGTAATACAATCACGATTATGATAGATCTCGTTATTCAATAATTATGGCATATTTTGTATACTGCTAACAATTAACTGAATTCGAATTTTATCAGCAGTCATTAGACGTTACAAGACAGGGAACATGACTTCCATTTTTTTTTGTGGGAAACGCTTTGCTTTCTACTCATTTCATACCCATACGTTCAGCTACAGCTGCATACAAGTTGCTTAATACATTTTCGCATATCATGAAAATATAATTTCCCAAAAGTGTACGAACATGTTTTTTTCACACTAGCATTAAGCACAGAGATTATTCCATCATTACGCATTTGGAGCACGAACCAGGAGAATGAGAGTGTCATTAGCATGGCATTGATACTTATACTGCAGTTCTCAGCCTTTAAGTATTTAATTTCAGCTTAAGTAAATCATAATTAGAAATAAATTGAGACATCACAAATGTTTTTATTCGTGTTCATGCGATAAGGGGTAGCTTCCTATCTTTTTCTGAATAAATAATTTCTGAAAGGAATGAACGATTCTGTAATGTCATTCTACGTAACTGGAAACCTGGTATACTCACCTGCTTTCATTATAAGATGCACCGACCATTAGGCACGTAGGATTGATCAACGACCACACAAAGATATACGTGTCATTAAATCTTATTTTCGTTTATTAAGAACAGCTTTCATCTGCAAGGGCCTCTTGGATCTTCCAGTAACTGTCAAAGACCCGTTAACCCCTCTCTTCTTGCTGTTTTGCAAGCTTCTTCTTTAAGAAACGTTTTTCAAATTATTCTCCCAGATGTGTAATCTTTGGGTGTGGGCTATCATTGATGATGAGTGTGACATTCGGACAGGTTAATGGCACGTTCTTTAAAATCTCCACCTATGTCAGTGCATTCGTCATGTTAACGAGATTACTCGTGTTCAACAAGAGATAGAATGTGTCTGAAATGGTATTTCCTGGCTATTGATTCAGATGACTAGTCTTATTATTTATTGATATTGGAATTTAACTGTTCTACGATTGAGTAATATTGAAAAATATATTAAGTCAAAAAAGCGGATTTATTTTTTGCTTGAAATTATTTATTCATAATTTCTTTAGACGAATAACAATTATTTATACAACTGTGTCAGTTGCACCTTAAACACTGATTATACCATGGGTTCTCACACTTGACTTTGATGGAAGTATGCATCTGCCTTTTCCTGCAGAAAATCTTTCTAGACCCTTCTCGAACACCAGAGAGCATATGTTCCTAGATAGCCCTGCACATTGCTGTCCAAACAGAGAAAATCACGTAAGAGCAAGTTAATACAACAATAATGCTCGATTGTATAAACAGGGTGGTCATAAAAAAACTTGCCCATATATGAACTCACAGCGGTCTATCCTCTCAACCAATCGAAATGAAATTTCAGATACAGTTATTTGAAGATATGCACTCGAGATTGTGATGGTTTAAAATAGTAGAGATCTATAGTTATGTTTCCAGCAAAGAAAATTCCGAAATTTTTTAATAGTAATGTCTACTGTTTTCTTGTGCAAACTGATCAGCGCACTGAAAAACCTTAAATGGCGTTCGAACGATAGACGTACGACGAAAACTGCCGGCGTAAAACGTTTGCAAAGAAGTTCATTGTAAACGACAGTGACAATAAAAGAGAGGACGGGGAAAAATCTTACTAGTTTTCAGTGTGTACAATATTTCAAGATAGCGTCGTCTCCCGTTGCTTTGCAGTTTCGTGGCCACCGCAATGTCCCGACCACACTCCGATGGATTTCCGATTCTAGTGTTATCTGAAATTTAAGGTGTGCAGATCAAATCCACGAGATTTGTCAGGACTGAAAGATGCGTTCGAAGTTGTATAGATTCCTCATGCATGTCACCCTCGTCATTGTTATCAACAATCTCCCGATGCAATGCACTATATTCTAGGAAGGCGGGCACATTGAATATTTGTGATTCCAATAAAAGTTTTTTTTTTCCTTTTCCTCTCATGTGTTGTCATTGGCTCTTTACAATGCTCTTCTTTGAAAATCCTTTAAGTGAGTAATTTTCGTCTTACTTTTATCGTTGAAATGCCATTTATAGTTTTCAATGAGTTGATCAATTTGCGCAAGAAGAACGTGGATGTTGCCATTTAAAATTTTCGAGATCTTTTCACTGTAACCGTAAACATGAGAGCTCTATTGTTTTAAACCATCGCAATCTCGAGCGCATACTTTCAAATAACAATATCTGAAATTTCATTTCGACAGGTTGGGCGGATAGGCCGTTATAAGATTCATAAAGATTCATAAATTCATATAGATTCATAAATCGGGTAAGTTTTTTATGACCAACATGTGTATAGTGAATTTAATAGTAATGAAATAAAAATTTAGATTCAAAACTATGTGAGAGTTATTGAAAGAGGGTTACATCTTTGTTTTTGCCCCAATTAATTTTGTTTTAGGTGTGCAATATCTGTATATTACAACAGGAATGAATGAAAAATATCCTTTAACTGACGAATTGCTAGAACTGCTTTCCTGCTTCTTTAACACAAAATTTATATGATGACATATTGTTTTGACTGGGATATAATATTGAAACATTTACGATTTTTATTTCCAGATCTAAGTTCATTCTAACCCAGCAAAACCCTGTTTTTTATGAGACACTTAGCTCACTAGCTGCCCGTTTTCCAATCTCTCACTCTTTGTATTCCTTTTATAATGCACATAATATTTCATTGAATATTATGTGCATTATATTTCTCACAATGACAACAATGTACTACGGCTCTGCGATGCACTAATTTACAAGTCACGAAGTAGACAATAAGTTTCAAAAGCCTTGTTCTTACATTTTAATTAATTATTATTATTCATTTCGCTGACTGTGATAAATCACATTATAGTGGAGTGGAAGTTTTGAGGTGCACCATTTTGTGAAAGATATTTTTCCTGTAAAATATATTTACTTCAAGTTACTTTAATTTAGTAGCACTGAAGTAATTTTCTATTTTTTAAGAATAGTAGACAGGAACATTTGGTTAAATTATATTCTAAATCACTACTTTGACAGCTATTTCAGTCCACAACTTTAGAATACAAAACCAGAATTCCAGTAAATTTATCATCAGATAGAAAAATCATGTGGTTGAATTCGTTTACGATTAAGTACACACAAAGAATGAAATTTTTTAAAGTTCACAGTTGGGAATAGATGCCAGGCAGTTACAGTTTAATAAAATGTTTGACTGAAACTTATTGACATACTGTGCGAAATTTCATGAAACTGACATGTATTCTATGCTTTTGTCAGAAAAATGAATGAAGGTATAAGGTATTTTCTCCCTCCTTTTTGCATACCTTCGGGGTGTAACTGGAAGCCCGCTCGACGCGCATTTGGAGATTCAGAGTTCGAATCCTAACCGATTTCTTCAATTTCCTGGCTTCGATATACCCTAATAACTCTACAAGTGACGCCCGAAATAAAACGATGGTAATCGATAATTCTTTGCCACCAGGATTTGGTGATAGGATCCCCAGACCCCCAATCGGTCTTTAGAAAGTGTAGTACATAAGGTAATTTCAACCTCCTTTCCCCATGCCTTCGTGGTGTAGTTCGAAGCATGCTCGAAGCGTATTCGGGGGTTATTCGTATCGCGGCTAGGGAACTGCGATATACTTCGATATAACCCATTGACTCCACAAACTGTTAAAAAAGGTAGTGACTAACAAGGCCGTGATTCGATGCTTCTATCGGAAGGTCCCCACGACAAACGAAATTCACTAGGACATACTATAAATTTTAAGAAATGAAACCGCATAATAAACAGCTGTTAAACTGTGGGTCAAAAGCGTGTTTGAGAAAAGGATATCAAGTGACTAAACCAAATTTAAAAATAGCAAAGCTGTGTTGAATATGATCGTGGATGGTAGTCGCATAGGGTAGAGAATGAGAGCAAACAAGAGAGCTCTAGCTTCGAGTAGTCGGTTCTTAGCCAGAGTTTGGAGTTTTTAGAATGCCGTCTTAAACCTTAAAACAAGAAGTTTAAGAATTCTACTAAACGTGAAGTAAAAAGACAATGGAAATTCGTGTGCGTCTCTCAGCAGCGGTTGTCAAATTATCTTCTGTTTTTCCTTGTCACGTTCTTTGTAAGCATTATATTCTACTGCTATCACTCCACTACGCCTCTTTGGATCGAGAAACTATGCCATTGCAAACTTACCTCGAGCTTTTATTTCATTATTGCAAATTATATGTAGAATGTATAGGTCGCTTAGATGAAATGAAACAAGTGGTATGAAATGACAAGAAGAAAATCAATCTTATTCATTCTATAGTAGAAAATATCTAAGTCGTATCCGAAATAACATTGTTCAGTAGATAAAAGACAACATTTTTAGGGGTAAGGCACCTTTATTTGGTAACATTTTTAGGGGTAAAAAGGCAACTTTATTTGGAATCTGAGCAGGAATCTGGTCATTACTTAGAAAATACTATTAAAATGTAAACTTAACAAACTTCCCCAAATAAAAAAGTAGTAAAAAGATATGAGAAAATTTTAAATAAAGCATATCAGATACATACTTATGATATTTTTTCAGGAAATTAACTATTTAATTCAGCAAGTTTTTGTAAATTCTCGTAAATAATTGCTTAATTTGTAGGTTATTTGGTTTTTATGTATTTTATCAGTGCTGCATGTTGTTTTTTTATTTAACTCAGTGCATTTTGTGTAATGATTTTATGTTTATTTTGTTTAAACTCAAATTTGTGTCCGCATACTGTGCTTGTAATATTCATATCCTGTTCGAATATTATGTTTCACCCAACTGGAAGTATCAGACGAACTTGGAATTGCACTGAGTGTCATCTCCAGGCTCTGGCAACAATTCCAAGATGATGGTAATGTGAGTAGACATTACAGTACAGGTCGCCCCAGAGTTACAACGCCGAATGAGGACCGGTATTTGGCATTTACTGACAAAAGAAACAGGCGGAGCACAGCCTCAGACCTGTCTCGTCAGCTCTATTCAGCCACTGGTACGACAATTTCAAGGCAGACCGTGTACAGACGCTTAGGGCAGATTGGTCTATATGCTCGTAGACTTGTCAGATGCGTTCCACTTACTGCAACTCACTGTCGCCTGTGGTTAGCCTGGAATAGAGAGCATGTATTGTGCTCTGTATGTATTGTGCTGAGCATGCATGCACAACAGGGGGCTTGTGTGATGTTTTCCGACGAGTCCAGGTTTAGCTTGCAGTCTGATTCTCGCCGGACTTTCATATGGAGAGCTCCAGGTACCCGTTACCACCAAGAAAACATCATTGAACGACACCGTTACGATGGCGCAGGATTGCTGATTTTGCATTATCTTTAATTTATGGACATGAGTGTATTTAGTTAAATCTTGAAATGAATAACAGAATGGAGAAAATTCAGCTTTATTTCTAGAATTCTAGTTTTCCTGATCTACATGGTGATGTGATAAGAGTTTTTAGTAATGTTTTGATAATATTACAATTTATTTCCTGTTTTGTTTGACATAAAATGCTCTGCAATGTTGCTGCCTAAAATTATAAGAACACTGCCTTTAGTTTTAAGCAAGTTAAAATCTGAACTTTTACTACTGTTATTAAACGACACAATCTTTATATTTAAGAGTTTATTTTTTATATATATGTAAAAGTATTGTATTTGTATACGTAAGAATATTTATTGAATTTTTAATAAAATTTTCGAAATTAAGGGTTTTGAATTAATAATTGCATTTTTAAAAAAGTATATTGAATGTTAAGAAATTTATTATTTTCTTATGTATTTTTCATTTCTTATTGTATTTTTTTTATTTTTCAGATTCACAAATCTGCTGATAATAATAAAGCAATGTTCAGCTGTTGATTTCAAATTGTCTACTGTACTGTCTTTTCCTGATGAACCCGGAGTACTCCCCAGAAATGAAAAATTAATTATTTTTACAGTATTATACTAAACGAATAGTTGGGATTATTACATTTGAAGAACTTGGATACATTTTATCGCTTTCACGATGTAATAGAAAAACACCCTGTATAGTTTGCCTGCTTTCGTTAAAAAAGGCTACTTTGCGAAGTTACTTTAATTCTTAAAGCATTCTAATACTAAATTAATAATTGTCTATATAAATATATTTATATTATAATATAAAGGCATAAAATCTTGCATCATCAGTATGAAATCTTGGTTACTCATTATCTGTTTTTCATCGTGTCTGAATTTGCACAAGTCTGTGAAGATATGGATTGGAAATGCATTTTTTTGGCAGTGGACATCAGCGTTTACACTCTGATATCGCTCAATACATTATCTAACTCTGTTCAAATTTACTGGTGAATGCTTTTTAAATGTCACTAATCATATCAGAAGACTTCTGACAGACAGGTTTATCTCCTCCTGTTTGATGACACAAGACAATCAAAAGCTTTCAAAGCTTACCAGGAATTTGATTTGATAGCTTCTTTAATTAATGAATGTGCTACCATTAAAATTCATAAAGGTCATTATGATGCTATTATAATATCGTAATAAATAAAGAAACAGAAATATGTTGAGATTACAGTATTGTAATAGTCTATTAATTTTCCGGAAACACGATGTAATATGAGTGACAAAGCAAACTGAAATAATTTGGTAATATAAACCTATCCATATTTATATATGTATGCAAATAAATATATCGTTATAGATATAGCGTGCTTTCTTTATTTAATTTTATTTCATAATTCTGAAATTTTCGTTTATATATGGAAATAAATGCATATATATATATATATATAAATATAGTATTCTTGTGCTCGTTTTATTTTGTTTATTTATCTTGAGTATTATTCATCTTTGTGATGCTAAAATTATTTTTATGTCTAAAGTGAAAATTAAGAAACTTTCTGTAAATGAAGAAGTATATTAAATAGATAGATGCCTTCATACGACAAAATTCAAATTTTTTAAGGCATTTTAATTTTCATACATCCAAATTTTAAATGTTTTAAATGTTTTTTAAATGTATTTCCTGCATTATTTTTTTATTATAGTCCATTGTTCATAAAATAGTCAAACAACCCTAGAACCAAATCTCAGTTTAATGTTGGAGAAATGCATTTTAAATGTTACAGCTTTTTCTCAGGCGACAAAATGTTACTTTTCCTTGCACTATTAATAAATAGAAAAATACATTTATCAATTTTAGAGACAAAATTACTATATATTAAAATATTTTCAATAATTTCGGGCTATAACTTAATAATATTTGATTGTTGTTCATTTATTTTCCTTCACTTTTCATAAAGAAATTTATCTAACAAAAAACATACATAACATTAGCATTTTCTTAGTCATATTTAGATAAATTACTTTATGTATCACTAATAAATAATGTTTAAGTCTTCTTAAGTGATGGTTAATTAAATAATTAGTGTATTATGATAGCAATCTTGAAGCTTACAATTACTATGTATTTTAATATATAGCAATTTTGTCTCTAAATTGATAAATATATTCTTCCATCTGAAAAAATAATCAACGGATCTCCGAATTTTTTTTCTCCTAAAGAGGAATTTGAGTATCATATTGTCAAAACTTGCCTTCATATACTGTGAGGAAACGAAACGTGTATGGCATTCCAACAAGAATTAAATTATCCTTCTAGAATCTCAGTTGCGTAATAAAGTAGAAAACCTTTAAAAATACAATTAAAACAGTAGAATTCAAGAAATATAAAGTGATATATTGCAGAAAGTATATAATTTAAGCAACAAAACAAAATAAGATGCTTAAAGTCATACATTGGGTACTATAAAAATGTTATTCTTACATTAAGTTTGAATATCTCATTAAAAATACCTTTGCAAATCGCTCAAATAGCTTAAAAAATCATTGGATGTTTAATAATATTGTATATCTCAGGCAGTTAAGAAAGGATAACTTAATAATTTTGTTTTCTGAAAACAAATTATATAAAATATGTTGTAATTCGATTTCTCATGTAATATGTTTTTTATGAGAATATGTATCTTTTTCAGAATTGTACTAAAACTGATAGTTTAGTAGTGTATACTAAAACAGGAAAATAAATTTATAATTATAATGCAAGCTTTCATAATTTTTTTATACTTTTTCTATTTTGTGTGTGTGTGTTTAAGATGGTATTATTCTTTTCTACAGTATTCTACCTTAGCATTTTATTGGAAGAAGAAAAAAGATTTATTTTATCTTTATTGTCTGTTCATTTTTGAAAATTCAGATGCTAACCCTTAAATTTTATTAAGCCGAAATATTTTACTAATTTTGAACATTTTACATTTAAAAAATATACAAAAATTAATTTTATACCAGAATTTCCTGCCTTCCCTTAGTTTATAGACTTCAGTTCCATATGCTTTTATAGTTTCTGTAGTTTATTCATTAAACTGTTAAAAATTTCATATAGGTTTGTACGCAGTATGAAATGTTTACACAATAATTTTCAAAATTCGAAATTTATTTGGTGCTTTTGCCAACAGCCAAGGATTAGCTGATCAAGGTTTGGCTTATTTGATTATGGCAAAGCACTCCAGGGATATCTCAAGAGAAGGATACCTCCATGGACGGCTTTCTAAAGGAAACTGGCTCGTATACACGTTACACATTGGAAAAACTACGAAAACGACCATGCAGTCAGCCCGTTTGCGGGATTTGAACTTCGGACCAAACTGTCAGTGTTCACCGACTTTTCCGCTCGGCTGTTGGTGACTAGATGATGCAGGCTAATAAATAAAATTAGTATTTTCTATGAATAAGATTACTATTACAATTATCGATTTTATCTGAACATAGTCCTAAAGTTTTGTAAACGTGTTTTTCATACTGTCCTAGAGAATGGCATCATAATTTGTAAGAAAGAAGGCGCATTACATGCTTTTTCTCGACAGGAATGCTTTTTTTTTTTTTTTTTTTTTTTTTTTT
>KK112554.1:246769-266336 GCA_000611955.2 Stegodyphus mimosarum | reverse complement strand
CTATCAGAAAAATGTTTGAAACAAATAAAAAAAATGCAATATTTTATGCTTTATTAGTATCCCTTATTTTTACCTGTTTCTTTTGTATATGGCCTTAATGCTTTAAAATATTCCTGTAGTCACTAATATAAATGAATAATATATATATACATATAATAATTTAATGCATATAATAAAATAATGTAATAATGTATATTATTGTACAGAATAATTTATGTAAATGTATCTAATATGCCTTATTTATTTCGCACTTTTAGTCTGAATATTATGATTTGGCTTTTCTGTCCTGAAATCCTAAAATCCGCACAACCTCTGGTCCCAAGCATTGCGGATTTCTGGACTTCTACTGTATTTAAGTTAGGTGATGCTAAATTCTTTAAAAGTTATTCATGCGTTCCGTGCAAATAACATTTACTTCTACAGAAGAAATTTTGTTCGGCAAATTTTTTGCATACACAAAGCTTTCGGTTGAAGGCTTTTCAGTATTTTCCAGTTTTGGCACGAAAATCGCCCTCAGGTCAGCAGATGGTATGGCTGGATTTGAGGTTTTTAATTATGACCCTCACATTGTAACATCTTTCTCTAATGATCGCTGTTTCCCCTCTACCAATTAAGTGCAACAGAAGATCGGGGGAAAGAGAGTACAGAATATTCCGACCTCAACGACTCCAAGGTGGAAAATGCAAGGCAGAAAAAATCGTTTGAAATGATTTCAGATCCATTAAAAGCTGACAAAATATTCCATTTGTAACGATTTGGAAAGCCATCTTTCAATACAGAAAAATTCATTGGTAATTCTCGGAGGGTTAAAATCAATTTACTTACTACAATTCAAAAATTAAGGTTCAAGTTCTGTAGACACATTTGTTTATTTTGATAAAATTCATCGTCACAAAAGAGGTACAGTACAAAGTCCGAGATCCAGACATCGAATATCTGGAATGACCTAAAATCCGGACCTCAGACACACCAAACATTTTTTTATTTATAATTTTTGGCACCCATGAGTATTTAATCCCCCAACCTGCACATAATAAAACATGTGGAGAGTCCATATTCTTAATTTCCCTTCGGCACTAAATAAAATAATTCATTATTGAAGAAACACTTATTTTAGCATAAATTTGTATGATGAATAATTTGGCTCCATAGCTGCGTATCTGCTTCGCATACATCTCAAACCGAAACATTATACGTTTGATTTTACACCTACTAATACTTTATACCCCTAATGTCAACCTGGTCAATCATTATTTATTATATTTTACTTTCATCACATGGTTATCAATCAACACATGACAGCTTGAGTAATGACTCATGTAGCGATGCTTAAATTCTAACAGAAAAAATTATGATTTTTTTTAATATTAGTAATTAAATAACAAAGAGTATGGTAACCTTTTACACTGACATTATGCTTTGCGATGATTATAGATTTAAGTTAAATGCACTAAGAAATGTTGACGAAGAAAAATGGAACAAAAATTTCTTTCCATATGCTAAAAACAAACTTTGTTAATGATATGCATAGGTCAAAAGATTACATTTAGTGCTATTTGAATTAAGAATAACTGATTTTTGATTCACATAAACAGTGAACTAGCATCAGGGCTCGTGTGGCCGCACCGGGAGGCAGAATTTAGTGAAGACAAAGGGAGGCACTTGGTAGTAGAATTTAGAACCCGCAAAGACTGCATCAGGAGGTCATATATCTAGCGCCGGGCCTCAATAAACCTTTAAGTATACATGGGAATTTATTTATTCAGGACTCGGAGAAGCCTTAAGCATGTGCAAGAAACAAACATAAGTATAATAAATAACTAAACTAATACAATTCAGGCTTATTTGTCTCAGTACACGATAAAAACAAGATAAAATTTAGTGGAACAACTTGCCTTTAGTCACCAATCTCATGATACATAGCCAAATATGTTTAGTGAACGATAGCTAAAATTTTAGGATGATAAACGAGAATTTGAAGGTTTTCAGATATCGCAAACCAAAGGTGAAATTTTCCAATTAACAGATTTTGTAAAGAAATGTGGATAAGTGGTAATAAATGAAGACAATATAAAGAAGTTTTTCATTGTTATGACAATGCTCCTCAATTATCAATCAATTAACAGATGGCGAAATCTGTAATATGGTTCTAGATCCAGAAAATATCACTACTGATAGTGAAGAAAGTGACAGAGAAGTTACTGAAAATGGAAAAATTTCAATTGACAAGTTAGTCGGAATTCTCGACACAGCAATTACAGAACTTCAACAATGAAACTTTGTTGCTGAACAAGAAATTATGTCTGTCTACAGAATTAAAGTGAAAGTATTCGCATAAAAAACGAAGCAATTTAAACAACTTACATTGAAAGAAATGTTTAATAAAGTAAGCAAATAAATATGAACCTTTTTTTTTGTAAACTTTGTTACCCTTTAGATCATAAATGCTTCATTATGTCATAAATCACAATTTCATATTTTTAATTTTATAATTTTTACATGCCATCGTACTAGAGTTAAACCGATGATCTAATATCTGGAAAAATCCCAAATACAGAATCGCTGAAGTTGTGAAGGGTCCGGATCTCAGACTTTGTACTGTATTAGTTTAGTTCTACCCGTTAAAATATGAGACTTTTAATAATACTTATGCAAAGCACCAACATATGACCACCATAAAATAAATTTGAACATTGTATGCATTGCTGAGACAGCATAAAATATATGTAAGCACAACCCTAGATATAATGATTCTAACACTGATATTGTTTCATTTAAAGATTTCATATATTCATCAAGTATTAATACATACTGTAATGTTTAATCTACTACACTGAATTACACTAATCAATGATAAACTTTTACTGCAACACTGACTCGGAACAAACAATACTGGGACACAGGAAATATTCAATAGCAAATATTCAGCTATTATTCCAAAATTGAATACTTTTTTTTTGCTTTCTGTGCCTGAATAGAATCTTAAACATATTATGATGAATATATTAAATTATGCTAATAAATAAATGAGACATTTTAAAAATTGTGTCCTTCGATATGAAATTTAGGTAAAAAAAAAAAGGTATTGTGGAAATCTGTGTGTGAAAATATGATAAAAAACCTTTTCCACCAGACTTTTCTTATAAAATGCCTGTAAGAAGGATTTTGAGATTTGGAAAAGACAAAGTTTAATGTTGAGGAGCCACTTGGTTAATATAAGTAAAAAAAGTTCTGAGATTTCTTTTGACCTGAAAAAATTTATAATTTTTCATTAGGAACAGGAAATTTCGAGAAAAACAGAATTATAAAATGTTAGTAAATGTATTTATAATATTATTTTAATACATCATGAAACAAATTTAATTGAAAACAATCTATGAACATTGCATCCAAGGCAATGTTCACAGAAGATCATGAAAAAGAACGGACTATTGGAAATAATATTTGTATTCCTAAAATCAGTGTAGTCAATTGACCTCATAAGCCTAACAATGTTTATTAGCATGTCTGTTAATGGAGAAATTGTTAGGAATATTTTAAGAAAATGTAACATTCACAGCTGAATAAATAGAAGAAAACCATTTTTAGTAAAGTGAATCTAAGGGTACAGCTAGTTTGCTAACACCTACATTAAAAGGTCTCAAGATTTTCTAAATTTATTTAAATTTGTAGATGAAAGGAAATACAAAATTCCTGGGAGTGAATGAAAGTAAATTATAGGGCAGAAACCTAATACTGAACTTCAAATGAAGAATCTTAGCCGGGTTTGAGGCTGTATGAATGCTTGGGGCTTTGGAGATCTACATTTTAGTGACAGCAGAATAATACATTTAAATATTTAAAAATGAAATTTGAAATGTAGTACTAAAAAATTGAGCATATTGTCATACTACAGACTTCATCAAGACAATGATCCCAAACAAAATGCTCTTATTTGTAAGCTGCTGTATATATATAATTATCAATATTAAATCAAAATGCCTATGTACAGTACAGACCTCACTTCCAATAAGCATATTTGGGATAATTTGTGAGACAGAGACACTAAGTTAAAAATTTCCGCCAGAAATGAACTTGGACAACAACACTCAACTACAGAATGGAAGAAAAAAAATAATCAGAAAAAATCATATGAAATTTATGCCTAAAAGGCTCAGTGAATTTATAAAAAGAAGCACATTATTAAAATATGCTTTGGAGTTTTCCGAAAAATGTACATTTGCGTGTCAAAATTTTTCTGTTATTCTTTGATTTCTACACAAGAAATGTTTAATTTGGTATTTATTTAACACTATTATATATTAACTATACGTTATTTTGATTTTATTTAGCTCTAAGACAGGGATCTCCAAACCTTTCAGCCCGTGGGCCATTTTGGCTCTTTCACGAAGCTTTGAGGGCCAAGATCCAGTTAATTCTTCATAACATGGCAAAGCAACTTAGATGAACAGTGTACACATTCTTAAACGAGACAGTGAGGTTTTTGTGATTTGATTTGTACTCTATGATCTTATGAAGAGCTTTGTATTTTAGACCTTCATGCAGTTTCACCTAACATGAAGTTTTTAAAGCTACTTTTAAGCATTTGAAAAATAGATTTTTGTCCTTCACTATTACAGATTTTTTTTCGGTTTAGTATGTACTTCAATGCATTTACCTTCCTGTTGTCACAATTTATTTTGCTTACATTTTGATCAGGTGCAAACTTTTGCTCATAAGTATTTCATATCTTCGGCAATTTTTGTGTTGAAAAAACATCTTCAAAATTAAAATAAATTACAACATATACAGAAAAAAAATTAAGATTAAAATAAAACCACTATTGAAAAATCCTATGAACCAACCTAGAATACTATAAAAGTAGGAAAGATAATATATGAAACCATCTTTATTCTTGCAAAACGTACAATAAGAATTTTTTACTTACTCGTATGAAGTAAAGGAATTATTGTAATCGCCAAAAATTTTGGTTACCACATTTCAAAGAAAATATATATTTTGAATGCT
The DNA here is from genome assembly GCA_000611955.2 of Stegodyphus mimosarum. Lineage (NCBI taxonomy): Eukaryota > Metazoa > Arthropoda > Arachnida > Araneae > Eresidae > Stegodyphus > Stegodyphus mimosarum. Next base: position 261,329 of record KK112554.1, on the reverse strand, counting down.
CTCGAATCCATTCGAACACTTTTTTTTTTTTTTTTGCACAACATCTGTACATTTGGATAATGTTGTGATTTTTCTGTTGAATTTTACGTTATGCAAGAATAAAGGACTATTTTTCCCAAAATGGATTTAAAATGCATTCAGGAGAGATTTTTTCGTGACATCTATACGTACATATGTATCTCGCATAACTCAAAAACGAGTAGCTTCAAAAATTTGAAATTTTGTATATGGGATTTCTATAACATATAGTTCTGCACCTCCCCTTTTTGGTTGCAATCGGCTGATAAAAAGTGTATATATATATATCCCCACTCTGTTACTTGGCTCGCTGAGCTCAGTTTTTACTCTTATATGTTGGTAAATTGTTCATTTTTTGCTTTAAAAGTGACTGAATTATGTTCTTATATTCCGGGTACGGTGTTTATGACTTTTGTTAATTTGCATGCAATAATTGCAGAATTAGCAACAATGTAAAAGTTGTTTAAGTGCTAAGCCTAACGAATCAGCCATTTGCTTGCATTTGAAACTTGTTTTGTTTGAAGCTGTTTTGAGTTTTCATGTATTTGTAGCTTGCCGTGAAGTGAGAACTGAATTGATTGAATACGAAATATACCTCTGATAAAATTCGAGGAAATAAGTTTAAATGAAGTGCAACAAAAAATATGTGTAATTTAATAGGACGTTTGAGGAAGTCATATGTATCCACATGAGATTTTTTATATAGGGTGTTACTGTATTTCACTCATTGTAAATTTAGAAACAGTTGCATAATGTTTATAATATGTTTTTTTATAACGAACGTGCATGATAGGCAACCCATTTCTAGATTAGTTGTTATATAAAATATTAATGTGTATGTTATTTGTTACCTTAAATTTTATAAAATTATTTTAAACAAATTCCTGGTCCTGGTGGATCATTAGTGCTCGTGGGCCATATTCGGCCCTCGGGCTGTAGTTCAGAGACCCCTGCTCTAAGATATCACTTGTAAGAAAAGTATCAAATACTTAAATCCTTTTTTCAAAAAATGTTTGAAAGTTTGTTGTTCTCAAATACTTTTCTTTGACCCAACTGTATAGGTTTTTATAAAATTTTTGCAGCTAAATTAAAGAAAACGAAGGAAATTGGTTATGATATTAAAATAAAAAAACCTGCTCTCAAAGAGTGAAATTTGTTTGAAGTTGAAAAGAACACATTCTGAGAGGTTTGCTAAAGAAAAGGCAATGCATGTTGCTAAAGAAAAGGCATGACATGCAATGTTACTGTCTCATTTATGATGAAAGAGACAGAAAGCCTATTCAGACACATTTATACACTCATTTTCTTAAGAAAGAATTCAGAAATTAGTATTTTTGGCTCATCTAAAAAATCAACTACACCTATCATATGGCCACCTTATCACAAATGCTTCCTTTATTTATCGATCAGTCTGCAAAGGATTAGTCAGACACTGACTAACCCCTACCCATGTAAAGATCTACAAGCCTCAGCCTCATCCTATCAACACATGCCTCAAAGCACAGATGGCAATTTAAGGTGCATTAAATAGTAAAGAAATTCTTTATTTACTTATAATGTACTGTATTTAAAATGCATTACTTATCTGTTTTATTATTTTTAATTATTTATTTGACAGTATTTGTGACACTTATCTCAAGAACATACTTTGGAGATATGCGTAGAAAACATAATATTTTATGTACAATTTTGTGGTACAAATGGTCATTCAGAACATAGAGCGAGGACTTGTTTGTGAAGTCGGAAGTGTCTGTATACTCATATGCACATTATTATTTTCCTTTTACATATACAACACAAATTTTTTTCAGAATAGATATGAAACTAAAAACATACTGATGTACTACACATAAAAGCTATAAAATACCAAAAGGACGATTCAAGTAACATACAAAATTTGTAATACAAATGGGAAAAAAAAATAATACCTGTAAACATTAACCGGAATCATTTCATTTCGAGCTACTAAATAAGCACCCATTCGAAAAGCAGCAGCATATGTGAAAAACATTATTGCTTGAGAAAAGGCATATGCTACAGCATAAACTTTGGCATTTCTTTTACTTTCCCTATGCAGAGAAGACAGTAAATGTTGAAAGAAAAATAATTAGACATTGTAATTACGACATAAAATAATTAGATATTGTGGTTAGAAAATTATGTTAATTTTGAATAAAAATTCAAAATTAACATAATTTTCTAACCACAACATTTATTCATCTACAGCACAAATATTTAAGGCTGCATTGAACTGCTGATCATTATACAGTTTAAAAATTTATATGGTGCTGAAACATAATGATCATACTTTTGGCCTTTGACCAGTGCAAAATATCAGTTTTGCAGGTCTTTGCAATAAATATACAGGAGAATATTCGTGAAAACTTGAAATAATTTTGAAACCTCACATGTGAATTTTACACTCAAGAAGCTTTAAAATTATTAAGAAATGTCAAGAACATTTAATTACACAAAACGGATATTAGATTCTAATCTGTTTCATCATTTACTGCAATAAAATCTATAAATTTTACCAAGAAAAACATTCATTCTTAGAGTCAGGTATAACCAGTACATGTAACATCTACACCAGTAGTTCTTAACCTTTTTTGTCCCATGCATCCCTTTGATCACTACTAGAAGATAATTCATCCCTTCCTTCCAAAATTTGAGAAATATATACATACATTCATTTAGATTTAGAATAGGTATTAAAATGTTTAAACAATTAAACATATAGAAAATGTTGAAAAATATCAAAACTTGAATAAAAGTTGTTTTCTATATTCATAAAATAAAACTAAATAAATAACAGCTAAATGAAACGCCGACTGCATTTCCTTGAAACTACAGTACAAAGTCTGAGATCTGGATGCCAATATTCGGAATGACCTAAAATCCAAACCTCACAGCCACCAACTTTTTTTATTTATAATTTTTGGCACCCATGAGTATTAGTCTGAATATTATGATTTGGCTTTTCTGTCCTGAAATCCTAAAATCCGCACAACCTCTGGTCCCAAGCATTGCGGATTTCTGGACTTCTACTGTATTTAAGTTAGGTGATGCTAAATTCTTTAAAAGTTATTCATGCGTTCCGTGCAAATAACATTTACTTCTACAGAAGAAATTTTGTTCGGCAAATTTTTTGCATACACAAAGCTTTCGGTTGAAGGCTTTTCAGTATTTTCCAGTTTTGGCACGAAAATCGCCCTCAGGTCAGCAGATGGTATGGCTGGATTTGAGGTTTTTAATTATGACCCTCACATTGTAACATCTTTCTCTAATGATCGCTGTTTCCCCTCTACCAATTAAGTGCAACAGAAGATCGGGGGAAAGAGAGTACAGAATATTCCGACCTCAACGACTCCAAGGTGGAAAATGCAAGGCAGAAAAAATCGTTTGAAATGATTTCAGATCCATTAAAAGCTGACAAAATATTCCATTTGTAACGATTTGGAAAGCCATCTTTCAATACAGAAAAATTCATTGGTAATTCTCGGAGGGTTAAAATCAATTTACTTACTACAATTCAAAAATTAAGGTTCAAGTTCTGTAGACACATTTGTTTATTTTGATAAAATTCATCGTCACAAAAGAGGTACAGTACAAAGTCCGAGATCCAGACATCGAATATCTGGAATGACCTAAAATCCGGACCTCAGACACACCAAACATTTTTTTATTTATAATTTTTGGCACCCATGAGTATTTAATCCCGCAACCCGCACATAATAAAACATGTGGAGAGTCCATATTCTTAATTTCCCTTCGGCAGTAAATAAAATACTTCGTTATTGAAGAAACAATTATTTTAGCATAAATTTGTATGATTAATAATTTGGCCCCGTATCTGCTTGGCATACATCTCAAACCAAAACATTATACGTTTGATTTTAGACCTACTAAAACTTTGTACCCTTGATGTCAACCTGGTGAATCATTATTTATTATATTTTGCTTTCATCACCACAACCATCAACACATGACAACTTGAGTAATGACTCATGTAAGGATGATTAAATTCTAACAGAAAAAATTATGACTTTTTTAATATTAGTAATTAAATAACAAAGAGTATGGTAACCTTTTACACTGACATTATGCTTTGTGATGATTACAGAATTAAGTTAAATGCACTAAGAAATGTTACCGAGGAAAAATGCAACAAAAATTTCTCTCCATCTCCTAAAAACAAACTTTGTTAATGATATGCATATGTCAAAAGATTACATTTAGTGCTATTTGAATTAAGAATAACTGACTTTTGATTCACAGAAACACCGAACTAGCGTCAAGGCTCGTATGGCCACACCGGGCGGCAGAATTTAGGGAAGACAAAGGGAGGCACTTGCTAGCAGAATTTAGGACTCGTGAAGACTGCATCAGACGCTAAGATATCTATTGCCGGGCCTCAATAAGCCTTTAAGTATGTGTGAGAATTTATTTATTCAGGACTCAGATAAACCTTAAGCATGTGAAAGAAAAAGTATAATAAATAACTAAACTAATACAATTCAGGCTTAATTGTCTCAGAATGCTATAGAAGTCCCACCACATAGGTCTGTCTACAAAATTAAAGAGAAAGTATTAGCATAAAAAACGAAGCAGTTTAAACAACTTACATTGAAAGAAATGTTTAATAAAGTAAACAAACAAATATGAAGCTTTTTTTTTTTTTGAAATTTTGATACCTTTAAGATCATAAATGTTTCATTATTTCATACTTTTAATTTTATAATTTTTACATGCCATCGTACTAGATTTAAACTGATGATCTAATATCCAGAAAAATCTCAAATCCAGAATCGCTGAAGTTCCGACGGGTCTGGATTTCAGACTTTGTACTGTATGAAATTCCATCATGGTTGAAAACTCCTTATCTACACTTTTTTTTTAAACATGCACAAGAATATTCATGTACAAACTGAAACACACATTTTTCACTTGCAAACAAGATATAACTTAGGTATTTATAAACACATTAAAATAATGTAAATATATTCTTTTCCAGCTTAATCTGTTGTAAGAATGAAGTGTTTATTACAGATAGAAAATATGCTTTAATTAATAGTTTATATAATCAGTAAGGCATCTGTCAACAACAGAAGAGTAATGCTGATTCCAAGGAAGTCAAAACATACTGACAGATTTCAGCAGCTCAGGTGCTTGATGCTTCTACCTCCTGTTATTCATGGCTCAAATTTGCTAAGACATGAAACCTTAATAATATGTCTAAGTAAATGAGGTAGAAACTACCACATAGCTCTTTTCAAAGGACTTGGTTAATCTAATGAAGAACCTTTGTTTAAAAAATACTTTTAAATGATACAGAAATATATTACACATTGTCTAAAATAAGAATTAAAAAAGTGTAGCTTTACGAAAGTTTATTTCCTTTAAAAAAATGGTTTTACAACACCACATGCCATCAGCAAAAACAAGAACGTTTCCCATAGCTAATCCTTGTCTGTGACAATTATTACTTTCGAAAAAAAAGAAGTGCACTTGCTTTTACAGAAAATTAGCAAAGGAGATTAATTCTCCTACTCCAGAATATTGAGGAATGGAATTCTGAAAATATGTCTCCAGGACATGTGTTTATACTTTCTTCACTGTCCATATATTGCATGTATAATTAAAATTAATTACAATCTAAGGTTCACTTTTGCTGAATTTTGAAGGTCAGAATTAGGAGGAAATTGATAAAACCGTAACTATTTAATGTGATTTACACCATTAAATTTCAGTACTAAATTTCTGAACGAAAGTTGCCAGTTATAAGCAACTACATTAAATTTTGTTACATCTAAAATGACAAGTTATAGGAACCTATTTCTTATGTTTTTTACTTTCATGCTTTTTATTAAAAAACAGTTTTAACTCGCATAATTCAAAATTTATGTTTCATATTCTGTAGTTTAATTTGCAATTTATATTCAGTTTGACAAAGCCACTTACATAAAAGTGGTACAATTTTACACTCCCCTAAAAATCTGACACTTTTTCAATAACATTTATGCAAAGTATCCATGCCTAACTACCACAAAGTAAATGGTTGAACAGTGCATATATTTCATTGTTTACCAGCCAGCAAAGATACATAAGCACAGGCCCTAAATTTAGTAATTCTAGCTAAAACTGATATTGTCTCATTTGAAAATTTCATATACACTGCTCGACATTGAAAATGCAACACCAAGAAGGAGTGGTCAGAAAGTGATGAAATTTGGAAAAAAGAGACAGAAAGCAGCAATAAGTGATCATTATTTCAAAATGATAGTCAGAACACAGCGAGAATGGCGTCGGCTCAGTAGGATATAGGACCATCGTGAACAACGATGCACGAAGAAACACGTCTAGGCATAGAATCAATAAGAGTGCGGATGGTGTCCTGAGGGATGGCTCTCCATTCCCCTTCAACCATTTGCAAAGTTCGTCTTCTGAACGAGGCAGGGGCAGAGTCTGCAAACGGCATCCAACCCCATTCCACACATGTTCTATTGGTGACAGGCAAGGAGAGTACGGTGACCAGGGAAGCATCTGTATACCTTGCAGAGCAGGTTGGCAGATGCGAGCACTGTGTGTTATCCTGCTGAAAAACTGCATTAGGCAGCCCCTGAAGGTAGGGGATTGCCACCGGCCGCAGTACATTATCTAAGTATCTTTGGGCCGTCATAGTGCCCTGAAAACGAACTAGAGGTGGCCTGGAACCGTAGACAATAGCACCCCAAACTATTATGCCATGTTGTCGCACGGTGGGGAGTTTCACAATTACTGCCGGATTACATCTGTCTCCATGTCAACGCGACACACGTATGCGGCGACTGTCACTGGATAAACAAAAGCGTGACTCATCTGAGAACACGACGTTTCGCCATTCTGTCATCCACATCGCTCCATTCCGGCACCATTCTAAACATTCGCGCCTATGCTGTGGGGTCAATGGCAGTCTTCTTAACGTAGGCCGTGAGTGCAGGCCACGTTCAACCAATCGACGGGAAATGATTCTCGTCGACACGGTAACATCCAGTGTATCTTGCACATGCTGCAGAATCGCGGTACAAGTGACTTGCGAGACCCCCACAGCTTGTCAGTGGATGGGTCCATCCACGCCTGCTGACGTCACTCTGGCTGTACCTGCACCCCTCCTTCTTCCCACATTTCCTTGTTCCAACCATATTCGCTATAGCCGATGCACCGTGCTCGAATACATGTGGGTATCAGCTGCGATTTGACGTAAGGACCAACCCGCCCTTATCAGTCCGATCACTATATAACTCGTAAAATTGTCTATCTGCCAGAAGTGCCTTCGTTGAGGGCAGCTTGGCTTTCCCTCCTATTACACGTATCCTCCGGGGGAAAAACCATCTTTCTTCAACAGTTCGTCTGGCAGAAATAACGACACAAATATTGCCCATTCTGCACGTTCATTCTCTTACTTCATGTGCGTCGGAGAGCTGCACATTTCACATCATTCGCATAACTCAGGTACGTGTGTCTACTCTAAAATTAGCATAAATTTCTGACCTTTTCTTCTTGGTGTTGCATTTTCAATGTCGAGCAGTGTATTTAACTGGAAACATTTCATAAAAATTATAGTTAACAAAGTCTAAAGAAGTTGGCCAGTCAATCATTATTATATGGAAGTATCGTACTGAAGTAAAATAACAATACTTATCTCTTGTCCTATGCTTTCAAAATCATGGTATAGAACTCAGTAGGTATGTATAAAGTGATCCCTGTTTCACTACTTTCAAGTTAAGTATACAGGAATATTAAACAAAAGAGTGAAAGATGTCTGCAGTTTAACCCTCCCAACATTAGCAGTTTAGCCTTGAAAATTTAAAGTTCCTGAAAATGTTATGAATATATGGTATTTTCTTGATTATAATTAAAAAAATACTCTCTCACTTTGTATCTTGATTCTTTTTCTTCCAATATACATCCAACCCCAAATCCCATACATTAAAAGCTGGCAGGCATTTTCATTTGTAATGAATAAGTAAGCCACCCTTCTATATGGAATTCTACGTCCATAATGCTGAGAGGGTTCAAAGAAATATGGTCCATAATCTTAACTTAAATACAATGATATGTTGACTAGATTCAGTATATAGAAATTGCTCTAACACTTACATGTAAGGAAGGAAGAGGTGACTCACGTATCTTGTGAAAAACGCTTCTTCTAGAGTAAGGCTCTGAACAGTTCTGATATTTTCAAGAGCTTCGCATGCAACCTTCGAGGCAAAAAGAAAAATAGTAAATTTCGAATGTGCATTTAATATACTGTAATAATAAGAGAAAACAGCAAATTTTTATTAGGAAGCTAGATCGATTACATACTTCCGAAGAAAACAAACCAGAAGCTTTAACTACACAAGATTTGCCAACGACTGCTTCCATTTGGCATATTTAGTCACATCAGCCCTAAACAAACCTTCAGATACATTAGTAAACAGCATTGGGCATGTTAGAGTTTCCACATTTGTCTATTTTGTATGCTTGAAACTTTGCTTGCTTTTCAAAAGTCACAGGGGGGAGGGAATTTCTCTGCGACACTGAATTGTGTATAAGCAAAACTACTGATACCGAACAATAGATATTGGTCCATGCTTATGCAACATTTTACAAATAGAAAAAAAAGTGGTCTACGACAGTAGCATTAGAATGCTAAAAGCTAGATAACACTTAAGAGCGCTAATTAAGAAAATACGTTGCGTGAAATATGGCAAATATAGAGCAATACATCAGCTTCCATTTGTCAAAGTTAGAAATCAAGTTTGGAATAAAATTTACTTAAATAATATATTTAAAAAAAATCAGTTTGAAATACGTAATTTGAATGTGTACTTTGGAAAGCCATCAATAGCTGGCGAGTTAAAACTTAGCATTGTAATCCTATTTCTCTAAAAATTCCCGAAATAATTAATTTTGATACCAGTTACAAATCATTTTTTTTATAAGTAATATTTAGAAGCGCTTAATATGTTCGTTTATACACAGTTTTCGCTAAATAGTGTCGGAGTTATGAAAACTGCTGCGTCTGTCAGTGGAAAGATGTTTACGGCAACCTTATTGCTATTCTGCACTTGTTTGTTTACATTTATTTGTACTGTGATCAGTTACTAATAGAAATGGAAAAATTTCAAGGTAGACCGAAGAAACACCCTAGTTGGAACAAAAGATCTTGAGTTCAATGAAATCGTCGTACTCAAGAAATAAATATGAAATTAAATTCCCGAGATGTGGAAGCTTCCAAAGAAGTAGATGGTTTCCACAGGTGAGAAACAATTTATTCTTTATATCGACTACTTTGTGTTTATAATTTCATAGTAAGTTAATTCGGACATAAAATATGCTTATTTTTTTTAATTCAAGGTCAGAAATTATTGGTGCATCTTCGTCAAAGGAGATTGTTTGTCCGAATGATTTTTTTTTCCAAAGTAAGGTTTCTTTTTTTGTATGAAGGGATAATAGTATTTATTTAATCCTGTTATAACAATTTATTCCTTCATTCACATTACATTGGGAAAATTTGAAAGGGTAAATTCCTATTCACGAGGAACTGCTGAAATAAATGAATCTTTTCAAAGGTATGAGCATGTTCTTGTGATCTATTATTGGATTCACCATCAATACATGGTATTGGGAACTGTATAGTCATCTATTTGCAATGAAATGATTTTTCTCCCTCTCCTAATTCATTTAATTAAAATCATTGCGTCAGTTACCAATGGTATATTTTTACAGGTGTGTGCACTTTCCATTCATGTCCTGGCTGTTCAACTTGCTTTTTTTACTGTCATTTACTTGGATGTCAAAAATTTCTCTTAGCATTGGAACATTTTATGATCATTTGGTAAAATTTATATATGTGTGTGTATATATATATATATATATATATATCTACAGACATATATATATATATATATATTATTGCTTGTCTACTGATGGTTCTGTGTATTTGTCATGTATGCATGGTGTGAAATGAAGTTTTTGAAAAATATGCCACAGATGGTAAATTTCACCAAAAGCTGAAACTGGAATGCAGATAATCAGAAAAGATCTGCCCTGTCTTTTGAGTGTAGACCACACCTGTAGTACCAAGTGTGGGATCAATATGTTCATGCTTGTTTTCTAGAGTTTTTGCCGTTGTCCAGATTGAATTATCTCTAGTGGAAAGGGAATGAATGCTTTCTCTGTATAACATTAAAATATCTGTCTGATCAATAATCTACGAATAAGAAACTTTCCATATTTTATGTGACAGACTTTCTGGAAACAGAAGTCCTAAGCTCTGTTCTTGTACAGGTTTTTTAAAAATCACAATTCAAATGCGTACTTCTCAAAGAAATTCTTCTCATAGGAATTTTGACTGAACGTTTAAAAAATATATTCTGCTTTTAGGTGAGAGCTTCCTTTTTTCATGATTGTATTGATTACTGATGATTTGTTATTTGAATTGCTTTAAGCTATAAGTAATTTTTGTGAATATTTTTTTCAATCAATCACTGAATGCCTGTTTAGATCAACATATAACTGTCTTAAAATTGATGACAGGACAGAAGAGGCTGCTGCAGACAGATCCAGTGTTGGAAATCCATCCGAATACAGATTTCATATTGTCAGTCCTGTTGTAAAGTAACAACATAGATAAAGTCAAAATGCTTATTGTTATAACAATTGTACCCCATTAGCACCAAACACTGTTAATCTTGCAGTGAATATATGAATAATGCTATCTTAACTGTTGAAAAATATGTCATCTGGATTCTTTACATTTAAAAAATACAATCCTTTTTGCATTTCTGCAATTGCTGCATTTTTCTTACTCCTACATTTTTTAATTAGAAAGAATTTCATTCACAGAGCCCTCTAATTTATTCTCACAAATCATGTAATGTACTATTTTAGATAGATATAAATAACACATTTTGTAATTTTTCTAAGCTGTGGTTATACAGCATGACAAAATAGCTATACAATATATGGGTGGAACGTTATATAGCAATATCTGTTGCAAATGCAAAAATGATGGTAGTCATACGTAGCTTAACGCTTAGATTTCTTATGTCTTATTTAATTATTCATAATTTTTTAAAATTATGTTAAAGCAATTTATTTGCTTTTTCTTTTTAGTTTTGGAACATTTGACTTTTTTATGCCAGAAGTTACATATAATGTTCCTAACACAAACCAGGCTTTCTTGAGGTAAGTTGGTTTAGTTCTAAAATGGCTTCTTCTTGGCTTTGCATGATATTGAAATTCTTACAGTTACTTAATTATGGTAAACTAATTATGCTTCTTTTCTTCTCAGTTCTGATCTGAACATTTCAATTATTGACTCTGACATAGAAGGTACAAATACAAGTTCTCTTTTGGTGTAAATATGTATTTCTCTATGGCAAAATTAAAATGTCATCATTTACGTTTTTTTAAGGGTATTACAAATTGTGGTTTACATACTGATAGCTATTAAAACTGCATAAAAAAAGGGGGATGACTTTGATTTTTTCCAAATTTGGATGTTCTGCATGAAAAAACGTATAAATAATATACAGCACAAATCAAAATCATGTGTAAAGATTTTTTTTAAATGACATAAAACATAAGGCAGTGTATTGTATTCTGTTTTTATTCATGGGTCTTTTGTATTGAAAATTCTAGCATTATCTTCCTCAACTAGATGGTTTCATTTTAACTGGGTTTGACTTTGACTGAAGAATACTTATGAACTTATGAGAAGGGCCATAGAATCATGTAAGAGTGAGTATGACTTCTGTGGATTGAATAAAGAAATGAGATTTCCAGTTTCATTGATTCTACAGGTATGGAAAGCAGTGCTATTGTGGAAGGTCTGAATTATCTCCAATGTGTTCATAAAATATGTTGTACTCGACTTGTTGGAGATGGACATGCTAACACAACGGCCAAAGTGAAAGAAAGCATTTCATATCGAGGACGAGTGTTAAAAGTAGAATGTGCTAACTATGCCGTTCGAAGATATCACAGAGCTCTTGAGAAATTCCAGCAAAATACTGCATGCTTCCGTGGGGCTAAAGGAATTGCAGCCCGTAAATTGCTGAAAATTAAAATGCCACTGTTAGTCAGGGATGTTAGAGTAGTTATAAAAGCTCATGCTTTACCTGGCCATCATCAGCATACACAAGAAGCTATTGATGCATAATACTTTTTCCTTTGGAAGAATTCCAAGAAGAATATTGCTGTGAATTCTCTGCCTGTGGTTAGGAACTATGTTTATAATGAATTATTTTGATTTTTCTGCATATGTAATGTGGGTGCAATTCTATTTCCATTTAGAAGATTTCTGCAAAGGCACTGCTTTATCCGAGAGTTAATTCTGCTTTGTCCTGCTAAAATTTGCTAATACATTCATAAAGGCAGCTTTTGTTCTCCTGGATGAACCATATTGTTATTGCATACTATGAGTTTTTCTTTTTTTTAAAGTTATGCTTTATCGAACACGGCTTGATAGTCTTTCTCCTTTAACATTTGTTTTAAAATTTTTGTACCCCTCTGAATCTATAAGTCAACATATTCTGCAACATAGCCTTACCTAGCTTCATGTAGCATGCCTCAAATGATACCTATTAGAAAAAAATTGAATTTCTTCCTTGTATAACATAAATGCAAGCTTGTTTCCGTTCGGATATTATTAATGAAGGCATCATTCAATTAGAGAAATAGTTCTTATGTACTTTGTTATAATTCATTAATCTAACCAGAAAAATTGCATTTCTTCTGTCGAAGTTATATGTGATTGCTGGAAGTTGTTATTTCCCCTTCTCCCTAATTATTTGCTTTGCAGCTAAATATTTTCTCCAATTTTTTGCATAACTGCTAACTTGGTTTCCACAATTTATAGGACATGTATTCTATTTCTGTGAACAGATGAGACTTATATTATGAAACTATCTAGATTTTAACTGTATCTTACATAAATATCAGACAATTTTCAATAGGCAAAGTTACTTCTTTATTCTGCTAACTAGCTGGAATGTACTATGTCCTAACTGAATAATCTGTCATTGGATATATATGATTACTGAATAATTTTAACCTGTATTGTTTCAGTTTGTTTTTGATGGGTATTTTACATTTCCAAATATTGTATTTTTATGCAGTGTTGCCTATTCGAACTGAATGCTCCCATCCCAATTTATTATATGTTGCGTGCATTAAATTCTGACTGCAATTATATTTTTCATGGAAATTTAGGAAAATAAAAATGACTTTTATTTAGATATGTGGTATGTATAATACAGTTTATCAATAGCAGGTACCATCTTGCCTCTTTGATTTGATCAGGGCCTGTGCAACCACAGACAGTCAAAATTTTTAGAATTTGGAGAATACTGAGTAGCAAAGTTTTATAATTTATCTCAGAGCTCTGGGCAGCAGAATTTAGGGGTGAAAAAATGGGTCAGAACTTGCGAAGCCATCAGACAGTAGAATTTAGGATATGCAGAGATTGCACCGGGTGGCAATATGCTAGTGATCACTTTGTGCCGTCCCTGGCTTTGATGTATCATATTTGTAATTAGTCAAGCTCTGTTGGGAGAACATAATTTGTTGTTACATTTCTTAGTTGCATTATAAATGCCACACAAATTTTTGAAACAATTTCAGCTGTTTGAAAATGCATTTTTCTGTTAGAAATTTTTAATTGTACTTCTTGCATTTGGGGGAGGGGTGTACTTTATTGTAGAAAATATGGTACTGAAAATATTTTACGTTTTTTTTCCCCCTTCTCCTCAGTTGTAAATTTTGTGCATGATTTGGCCTTTATCGAGACTTCTCTGGGTAAGGGCGCTATTAAAGATGAGGAACTTGTTGCTATGTTTGCTACTCAGATCAACAACTTCCTTAGGATGAACAGAATGTTTTTTAATAATGAAAAATTGGAATGAAATGTTACAAATTTATGTGGTTGTATTTATATATATGTGGGTGAGCATGCAGTTGCAAATATGCAAGGAATATAAAAGGTGTTGTAAATTTCTACAGGTTTGAATAAACATATTAAAAAAAATTCCTGAGAGTTCTGTGTTTTTTCTGTGAGTCATTAAAATTGGAAATAATTAATATTAAAACATTAAAAGCAAAACATTATTTACGAAAATTTTCAAAAATAAAATACAAGTAGTATTTAAAAAATTTTACAAAACTCATTTTTAAGTGGAAAAATGTATTCCCAGATGAAAGCCTTTCAATTATGCAAAAGGACTTTTTTAGTATTTGAAGGGTTCATTTGAACTCAACAATTGAAACTAACGAATCCACAGTTGATTGACACCAATCATTTTGTTTTCTAAATTCACCCAATCCTTCCTAAAAGCATTTCTGCAATTAATAAGGGGTGATGAATTCTTAAGTTTAATGTTAACCAAACATTGTATGTGTAAGTGAAAAAAGGTGTACTTAAAACAGTTCACCGACTAATTTATACTGGAGTTAGGGAAACATCATTCCCCCTTCCTTTTTGTTTGAAAAGCTGAGTTGCCAAATGCCTGTGTTA
>KK112554.1:228658-243774 GCA_000611955.2 Stegodyphus mimosarum | reverse complement strand
AGACACTCTATTGCAGGCCACCGGTGACCTGCGCCGCCCGATGCGACAGTCTAGCGTGGCGCCGGCGTGAATGTGTTAAACATTTGCACTTACACTAATTTTAGCATATTAAACAGACTGATATTAAATTATGCAATATACATGGACTGAGGATGCTAGAAAATAATGTGCAACTAGCTTACTTTTTCCTAATAGCTTATTCTTGTTAGTAATAGCTTTACAATCTTTCAAATATGCACTTTTATTCTTAGCAGATTATCACAATATTACATTATTAGACTATCACAATTTACAATTTTATTAATCGATCATTATTTAATAATTATATAAAATTAAAAATTACTTCTCCAGCATCAGTCATAAGTTCTGCATCTCTTTTTTGATTTCCCTTAAGGATTTTCATTTGCACAGTACCAGATGCTAATAGAATAGGAACAACAATCAAAAGTGCTACAGCAAGCTTCCACCCAAATATAAAAGCTATTGCTAGACTAGCAGCTAATGTCACAAAAGCTGAAATCACAGTGCCAATACGAAGTCCAGAAGCCTAAAATGGAATTCATACTTATTTCAAGAAATGAAAAAAAATTTTAAGACAACTATTTAGAAAATTTAGAATGTTAATAAATACCCACACTTTTAACCATAGGTACATCAGTGGCCAGCCTGGTAGCAATTTTCCCAGTTGCATGTCGATCATCATCAAACCAACTAATGTCCTGCCTTAAAATATTACTGAAAGCCTGCTGTCTTAAACGCATAGTTAGTCGTTCCCCAGCACTACTATACCCTAATGTCTACAGTGGAGGGAAAAAACATATAACAGGATACAGATACAAGATATGAAAACCAAAATCAAAAACATTTTCTGTTTGTAAGAATTATTGCATGAAAATTAGGTGAATCAAATTATACTACATTTCAGTTGATTTGTACATTTTTCCAAAATGAACACAATTTACTCTTCCAAATTTCAAGTTCTGAAGTTTTTTTCATGCATCATTTATTATCAAATTAGAAAATTAATTAATTTTTTAAAATTCCAATTCTTATATAGCACAAAAAAAAATCTTTGAGATATTAATCATGAATCATTTGAGCTAAAATTTAGAATAGTGACAAAAGGAACCATATTAATAATTACATTAAAAGAATGCTTTATACATTTTATTCTGATGTAGAATACATCTGATTTACGGAACTACTTCAGTTATCATTTGAGTGATCCCACAGCTGGAGAACCTCTGTTAAGTTCACAACAGAAATAATGAATTTCTCCTTCCTGATTTCACTTGAACTGCACATAATTATAAACTTTCTTACTGAAAACACATTTATGAAAGCTATGCATTCACCTCTTAGAAATGAATCAGGGGCTAAAACTGCATGCAATATATGTATTATGTTAGTCCTGAAGGCCTGCAGTTGTTTGGCAGTAACCAGCATTTCGAATACCAAAGTTGTGGTTTAATTCCAAAATAGCCTTTCTTCCCCTTTTTTAAATAGCAGTACTGCTATTTAGTTTCGGAGGAAAAAAAATAAGGCAACAATGTATAACATGATGTGAAACAAAAATTTTATAAAATACATTTTCTCATCTAATCAATGCATCTTAAACAACTTTTATTTAGAATGAACAGGATGACACTTTTGAAATTTTAGTATCATATACATCAATAAATGAAGATTCACTAAAATTTAAGATTTCCATGAAACTTCTATTTTATTTATTTATTTATTTATTTATTTTAAATTCTAAAGGAAAACTGTATCTCATCAAAAGTTTTAAAAACAGTTTATATTTCAATAATACTAATGCAAATCTCATATATCTAAGCTTTGGATCAAAAAGGACACTACTTGTGATGCATTAAAAATGCACTTAGAGAGCATGCTAAGAAAACCTAATTCTCAATCATTAAAATTTTTGGGGTTTCCTGGAAAAACTTTTTGATTTATCTTGCGAAGCAACTACTTAAACGAAAAACTTAACAAATACACTGCTCAACATTGAAATTCAACACCAAGAAGGAGTGGTTAGAAATTTATGCAAATTTTAGAGTTAGATACTTCTGATCAAATAGCAATAATTAGTACATGCGAAAGTATTTCGTCTTTGTCTCAAACAAGAATCGAGACTAAAAAAGCTGTTTAGTGAGACTGAGTTAAAATAATTTACAGTGCTAACTAAAAATCAAGCAATTGACTGTTCTGTCAAACTTTAAATGCAATCTTCAGATCAGAATATAGAATTCTTATAAGAGTGAGTTTTATTTTCTTACTTGAGAAAATTGCTCGCCAACACTTTCGCATTTGGTCATATTAAAACATGCAAACTTTGTTAAAACAATTAAACAAGGAAGAACAAGTGTACAAAAATATATTCTAATAAGACTAAAATGAAACATTAAGAAGTATGAAAGAAGTAAATTTACATAATGTACATTAAAGGCCAGAAAATGAATTTATTGAATTGTTTGCTAGCTGATACACAGATAGATTTTTTTTTGTTCCAATGGCGGGCCCTCAGCCGACTTCGGCTTGGCCAAGCCCAGATGCGGTGGTCATTTTATTATGGAGGCACCTAATGGGTGGGCCACCTTGCCTCCTATGAAGGGACGGACAGTTACAGCCATGCCTTCTCCAGGATTCGAACACATTCCCTCTGGTATTATAGCCGGCTCCCCTAACCACTATACCGTCTGGGCGGCCCATATAGACATAGATAGATAGAAATAAAATTAATATAATTAGATTGTTATCTAAGAATGGATATATTCCGTAATCTAATATTATTACGTTTTATGAGTATTTTGAAAAGTATAATCCAGAACAAATATAAATTACTGAAAGTGAATTCGATTGTAAATGTATGCCTCTTTATCATTTCAGACTACTGTTCCTGAGACACTGCATGACTTATTTAAGAAGGCCATGAATGAACCATCAAGTAAAAAGTTTCCATCTACTTTGAGATCTTTTGCCCTAACCTCACATTTTTATTCATCCAAAGAGTATGACTTCGTGCGTGAAACTTTTGCAAAGTCTTTACCTCATCCACAGACTCTTCGAAAGTGGTATGCAAATGTCGATGATGGTCCAGGATTCACACAAGAGGTACACGATACACTGAAATCGAAAGTTTCTAAGTCGAAATCTGTCATTGTGTGCAGTCTAATGGTTGATGAAATGTCCATTCGAAGAAAAGTTGAATGGACAGGAAAGAAACTCTGCGGATTAATTGATTATGGAACAGACACAAATGATGATAGCCTCCCTGAAGCCAAGAGTGCATTAGTATTTTTAGTTAACTGCATGAGTGAAAGATGGAAAATGCCTATTGGGTATTTCTGCATAAATAGTTTAAATGGAAAAGAAAGAACAAATTTAACAAGTCAGTACTTGGAATATTTGCATTCTACTGGCATACACATATGCAGTATTACTTTTGATGGAACACCATGTAACGTAGCAATGGCGGAAAACTTAGGATGTAAGTTAACGCATCTTACATTAATGAAAACATGGTTTCCACATCCCGCTACAGAGGAGCCCATTTACGTTTTTCTTGATCCTTCGCACATGTTAAAATTAATTCATAACTCTGTTGCAAGTATGGTGATATATGATAGAAACGGAGGGAAAATTTCTTGGTCATTTTTAGAAAGTTTAGTAAATTTTCAGGAGAAGGAAGGTCTCCATCCTGGAACAAAAATCAGACGTCAGCATTTAAATTATAAAGAGCAAATCATGAAAGTAAAATTAGCTGCTCAAACACTAAGCAATAGCGTTGCAACAGCTCTTCTGTATTTAAAAAATTAACTTAAATTGCCTGAATTTGAAGCCTGTGAACTGACAGCAACATTTTAAAAATATATAAATGATATATTCGACTTCTTAAATTCAAAAAATCTTTTAGTGAAGGGAATGAAATCTGCCTTTCAATTTAAAAATGAAATGGAACTAAAACGTTTTGTGGTTTCATCGGAAAACTATATAGCGGGTCTAAAGGAAGCTAACGGCAATGATATTTTGTCGAGTAGAAGAAGAACTGGTTTTCTAGAGTTAATAATATCTATGAGAAGTCTTGTAGGACTCTGATAAATTAGTAAAATCGAGTCCTCCTAAATTGAGATATATCTTATCTCATAAAGTTTCTCAAGACCACTTAGAAACGTTTTTCAGCTCAATAAGAGCAAGAGGAGGTTCAAACAACAATCCTACAGTAAGACAGTTTGATTATGCTTACAAAAAGCTGTTAATGAACATACAAATTAAAGGATCGTTTTATGGTAACTGCACTGATGATAGCTGTATACAGAATTTGACTGTAAAACAGAAAAATTTGGTAGAGGAAGAAAAAAATTATCATGATGATGACATTATTGATCTTTCTAATTTAAGTTCGTATGCAGCTAATATAACATCTTAAATAGCTGGTTTTGTTGTTAAAAGCTTAGCTTATAAAGTGAAATGTAATATTTGTTTTTCAGCTTTAATTTCAACAGAACCATATGATGGTTTGCTAGGATTAAAAAATTATAAATCTGAATCTAAAGGTTTGATTTCTCCTTCCAGTGATGTCCGAATGATCTGCAAAAATGCAGAAATAATTTTTAGACAAACTGAAAAGGAGTTTAAATTGAATAAAAAAAATATTGTAAATTTCATGACTCTAAAAGTCTTAAAAAGTGTAGGAACACGTACTTTTCTTTCTCTCCAAGACCATATTTATGATGATGGGCCAGTTGAAAACCACCTGATTAAACTGATTAAAGCAGTAATATTTCAATATTTAAAAATCAGAATGCATCATGCAGTTGCATGTTACAATGAGTCTAAAAAGAGAGAAAACATTCGAAGCAGATTTACTAAATTCATTTTATTTAAGCATCAATAAGCCCTATTATCCGTTTCTCCCCCCTCAAACTCTCTCTCTCTATATGTGTATGTGTGTGTGTATTTATATAAATGGACAAACAGATATAATCTTGTTTCGCAAATATTTGAAATAAAATGTGTAGTAAACGAAATTTTCAATATAAGTAACAATATCCTAAACAGTTTAATACATATATAGTATTTATGCATGTATATTTTCTTTTTTGTTGTGCTTAAAGTATTGAAATGTATATGAAATTACAAGATTACTTTAGACGCAGTAATAAAATTTAAGACTGCACGCATAGTATCTTGTATTTTATAGTGATTATTTTTTTAAATTTATTTCTAGTTCTGCATAATTGATTTATTATTTTATTTACTGCGAATTTATTTTACTTTTCATTACACTCAGAAAAGTTTATTCTCTGAATTTTATGAATTATAAATATTGTCATAAATGATCATCTTGTAATACTATAATAATTTAAAATCATAAAAAATAAATAAAACAATCCTTGGTTTCTATAAACATTTGAAACGATAAATATTTGCAACTACTGCCTGAAAATGTTCAAAAAACTGAAAAAAATATCAAATTTTGTTTAATTTTACCTTATTTGTTTCAAAGCATCATATACTATCAATCTTACTTAATTTTGCTTTATTTGTATCTAGAAATAAATTCATAAATTTCGAGTTTAGAATTTTTACCGTTTTACCAAAGTAATGATGTTTATAAAAGAATTACGCGTGAAAAAATGCAATAAAAAGTGGTTTCATGAGATATATTAAATCTTAATAACAAAAAGTTGTGATTTTCAGTATCTCATCACTTATACAATGCATCAGTTTTAATAATTAAAAAGAGTTATGTGATACAAAACCATAGGTTTCAATGTTACAGAAAACCAAATCGTCCCTACTCTTTCTTTCGGACATGTGTGTGACGCTCGCCCCGCCCACTGGGTTAGTCTATCTCTTATAAGGTCCATGATACAGCCAGAGTGACGTCAGCAGGCGTGGATGGACGCATCCACTGACAAGCTGTGGCGGTCTTGCAAGTCACTTGTACCGCGATTCTGCAGCATGTGCAATATACACTGGATGTTACCGTGTTGACGAGAATCATTTCCCGTCGATTGGTTGAACGTGGCCTGCACTCACGGCCTACGTTAAGAAGACTACCATTGACCCCACAGCATAGATGCGAACGTTTAGAATGGTGCCGGAATGGAGCGATGTGGATGACAGAATGGCGAAACGTCGTGTTCTCAGATGAGTCACGCTTTTGTTTATCCAGTGACAGTCACCGCATACGCGTGTCGCGTCGATGTGGAGACAGATGTAATCCGGCAGTAACTGTGAAACGCCCCACCGTGCGACAACGTGGCATAATGGTTTGGGGCGCTATTGTCTACGGTTCCAGGCCACCTCTAGTTCGTTTTCAGGGCACTATGACGGCCCAAAGATACTTAGATAATGTACTGCGGCCGGTGGCAATGTCCTACCTTCAGGGGCTGCCTAATGCAATTTTTTAACACCTGACCACACAGTGCTCGCATCTGCCAACATGCTCTGCAAGGTATACAGATGCTTCCCTGGTCACCGTACTCTCCTGACCTGTCACCAATCGAACATTTGTGGGATGTGATTGGACGCCGTTTGCACACTCTGCCCCTGCCTCGTTCAGAAGACGAACTTTGGCAAATGGTTGAAAGGGAATTGAGAGCCATCCCGCAGGGCACCATCCGCACTCTCATTGACTCTATGCCTAGACATGTTTCTTCGTGCATCGCTGTTCACGGTGGTCCTACATCCTACTGAATCGATGCTGTTCTCGCTCTGTATCCTGACTCTCATTTTGAAATAAGATCACTTATTGCTGCTTGCTGTCTCTGTCTTTTTTCCAAATTTCATCACTTTCTGACCACTCCTTTTTGATGTTGCATTTTCAATGTCCAGCAGTGTATAAAGTATTTATTGAATAGGTGTGTAAGTACAGGTCACCTCAGGAGCATACCAAAAACACTGACCTTGCACAAAACCCGAAATGAATGTCTGTTAATCTAGCATTGATAACTTTTGGCTAACAGGTAAGGAAAAATTTCATAGCCAAGCTCTAGCAGTTTTTGGGGATTGCTTAAATAATATGAGTTCTTGTGTTATTTCGCAGAATGACCACCACAATGCAGGTACATTTAGAGAGTTTATCAGGGGAAAAAAATATTGCAGACGCTTAAGCAATCAGTTATGTATTCAAGTTCACATTAGATTCATGTTGATTTAGTGGCCTCATTCTTCAGCCTCTATGATGATGGAATCCAGTCAAAGGTTACTGCAGAAATAAGACAGCAAAAAAGCATGGTTTCCACATACCAATATTCAGTGGGCAGAAGCCATATTGATGAAAATTACCATCCAAGTCAAAGCACAAAGATGGTTGATTACAGTTGTGTAATGTACACTTAACAGCCTCTAAAAATTTATGTATGGGAGTGCTACAATTTACAGTCAAATGCTATTTTGAATGGGGCCACTGATACATATGTAGCTGTAACAGTACATAATAATGATAACGGTAACTGCAATATAGAATATAACTAATACTGTTGAACAAACGATGATTAGCTGATCTTGTAGGTATTATTTACACTTACTTATTACATAAAAATTAGACCTGATGTCTACAATATCGTACAGCAGCACCACAGGCCCGAGATTTTATTGCTGGGCTGGGCAAGGTTGACTCAGTCTTTCATCCATTGGTACTCATTTTATCCACCCACTTAAACACCAGGTGTCCTTCGACAAGCTGACCACTTGTCCAGGGCATATATTCATGCATCCTGGGGCCCATGATCAAGAAAGCAGATATCAGGACACTGCTGGCAATGGCTTTCTAAGAGCTGTTGTATCAGTGAGTTTAGTTATAACATATAAATTACACTAGTTTTCACTAATTTAATCAAATGTTAATGGTGCAGCTAATAAATTTTTTTTTTTAAGAATCAAGCAACGTCCTTTGATTGTAACTTAAAGATAATCTCAACATTGACACAGGACGGGAAGCTGTTTACAATGAAATAAAAAATTTTCAGCATTGGAAAGTGTGTTATTCATTTTCATTTGAAATGTCTAAAAATACATACACACACATATATTGACTATTTAAAGTCTTAAATTAAATATGGATTAATTAAAGCCACCAAACAATCCAAGCTTCTAATGTAATATACGTGAAAATTGGAAGACATGGAAAGTACAATTTCAGATTTACATGTTAGCATCCGGTGGTAATACCTGAAACTAAAGTAGCTATTTTATTGCATATTATATGTGAAGAAGCATTTGAAAAGTTTAACGCTTTTAATTTAAGTGAAGAAGATAAGAAAGTGTACAAAAAATAATCAAGCTTCAAAAAATGACTGTTTACAGAAAGAAAACGAATGTATTGTTAGGCATATATTTTTTTCTCGAACACAACACATATGTGAATCGTTGGATGACCTTTTAATAAAGAAATTAAGTAGATGTCAATTGTGGATTTACAAAATTAAAAGCTAGTTTAAACACAGATAAAACATTACGTGGAATTTTAAATAAAGTCTTAAATAGAGGCCATTAAGAGAAAAGCAGTTCATAATGGAGAAGTGTGTAAAGTTGCTGAATTAGCAGAACTTCAGCTGAAAACTTCAACTGCAGATAATAAAATATAAGTGATAAAGCAGAATAATATTTCATCTTCAGAAAAAGAAAGTCAGTTGTGCAAGAGTAAATACCATATAATCTAAAAACAACACAATACTGAATATCTTGAATATCTTCAAATTATCAAGGAAAGAAGTTCAATAATTCAAAACCATGTAGAAAATGTGGAACTTTTCACAAACGATACAGTTGTCCTGCTTATAATAAGATGTGTTTACATTGTAAAAAGAAAAATCACTTACCTAACATGTGCAAAAATAAACATGATAGTATTATACAGAATTTAAAGTATGAATTGCATGATAATGAATAGAATCAATAGAAGATAAAAGTCCATTTTCTAAAAATAGAACAGAGTGGTTTGAAAAACTAAAAGTAAATATATCCAAATACTTATTTGTTAAGCTGGATACTGTTGCTCAATGTAATGTGCTTAAATTTAAAAGAGAAATGCTTGAGTGAATCATATGTCACTTTAAATAATTACAATGGTTCTAAAACTATGTAGTTAGAAAATATAAGTTCTAAAGGTGATTAAAATAAATAGAATCTCAAGTAGAAGCTTGTGAGAAAACTATTCTAGCCATTTTAGGTTTACCTACATTAAAATAAATAAATAAATAAATGTAGTACAAAAGGTATGTTCAATAAATCCTGAAGCTAATGAAAAGTTACTAGAATCTTTAATTGGATATCAAGACTTGTTTAAAGAAAGAGGAAATTTAACTAGTTATACCTATCACATTAAATTAAGGCCAGAGGCTATTGATAAAATACAGCCCTGAAAGAAAATTCCACTTAGTTTAAGTCCATTAAAAAAAGGAACTGACAAAAATGGAAAAAGACGGTATTATAAAGAAAGTTAATCAACCTACAGAATTTGGGAGTTCATTAGTTGTACAGTAGTGTCTTGCAAACTTGACAACATTTTAGGAACTTTTTCAAGATATCTCTAAGCCAAACAGAGCAAATATTACGTACAGTACACATAATTATTATTTATGTATATGTCTTTCCTGTTCTGTTCAAGGAATTGAGTGTTCTTTTTCTGTAATTTTTGCCGTTTTCGCATTGTGCCATTAATTTTCGGAACTGCCTAACAAATTTCAAGATATGTCATAATACTTGGCAATGCTTATTTGCTTCTTTCAAGAATACAAAGAAAGTCAGGCAGCGGCTGGATCACATTCCTTTCTATTGTTGCAAACCGTTAGGAGACTTGTCTGAAGTTTTGTGACTGCATCTAATTGCAAACTAAACTCACACCAGTTCATTGCAGGTATCGTTACTCAGTTCTCATCCAGGCATATAAGTATCGTATATTTTGGGGAACTTTTGATATTCTGTGAAGTGAAAATATCGTTCGAAAAGAAAACAAACCAACATGACCATGGAAATGAAACGAGATGCCTTAAAGAGAATGGACAAAGGAGAAAGTTTAAACAAAATTACCATGGATTTAGGTGTTGGATGGACTACTTTGATAGGGTGGATAAAGAAGAGGTCCGAAATCGAGTCTTGATGTGTGAAAAGAGCATGTACGAATAGTTTAAAGGAAAGAAAAGGTATAAAAGATGGTGAATGTGAAAAAGTGAGCAAGGCGCTTTATTTGTGATTCAGGCAGTAAAGGGACTATGGAACATCCATTTCAGGACCAATTTTACAAGAGAACACCCTAAAATTTTATGAAGATTTTCAAGAAGTAGAGCCTGGATTTACTAGCTCTGGCTACCACCACCCACAGATCATCGGGCAAGCGTAGAGGCCTCATTTAATTGAAACACTTAGACGTGATACATCATCAGTTGCGATTGGTTTTGCTAACACAAAGATCACTCTGAGCTCGCGATCGATCGCTCTTGTAGGAATCACTCCAAACCCATCACTCCGCAGCGAAAATGATCAAATCAATATGGCAGCTGTGTTTTTGTGCTTTCATGAAGACAGAATTCAAGGGTGTCAGGGCAAAGAATATGTACTGACGTTCTATGGTCAAGGTGCTTAGGATTTAAGGGCAATTCTATAGATCTAATGGAAGGGTAGCAATTTATATCAAAGTATAGGAGTATAGGGTGTATAAGGCTCCTAGCAAGGGGAGCTGACTCATCATCGGTGTTGTATCTAAATGAAGCGCACTGGTTGCTAGTGAACATTAATTTAGCATTGTGTTGCTTACATTTATATTAATGGATTTCGAGCCAATTTCGAGAAACATGGGTGGATGCACTGCATCAGTTATTCATATCATTTCCAAAATAACTTAAGCATGTTCTATTTCCTGTGCAATGATGAAATACGACGAAAATGTGTAATTCATTCTCGTCAACTGGAATGGATTCAGAGTACAAGAGCATGTGCTTTTGAAGTACGTTCAGCTTCGTGTGTTTTCATATATTGTTAAAAATAAGCATATATGTTTCAGCAAAATGCGTATTTTCAATTAAATATTGCTATTAATGACAAATTGATTTACATGTACAAAATGAATTGCAGAATGTATCTGTGTGGTCAATACAAAGATACCGCGAATGTTGATGCGATTTTTTTATTTTTATTGTTATTATCGCAAATAGATAAAGTTTAAAGGATTATATTTTACACTTGATTTCAACTTTGTGTGTGATTAGAACTATGAAGTGTGCTTTTTATTTAAATTTTAATGCGGGTATCATAGTTTAAAATCGTATGTTGTTTTTTGACGCCAAATCGGTCGAAAAAAAATGATAATATGATTAAAATTATGCATTATATAATGTTTCCTTTAAAGTAATATAAATATATCGTATTTATATTTATGTTCATCATATTTATATTCATATTACAGAAGGTAAGCATCAATTTAAGTATTTAACGAATAATTTTGACTGTATTTTATACATCGTGTAGACTGCCCTTCCAGCTCTTTCATTTAACTACAATTTCTGTCAATTTATTTCCAATGTATGAACAATATGTTTTAAAATGCAGTATAAGCTTAGTCATTCATTCTTAATTTAGTTCAATTTTCATATACGCATTAAAATTTATCAGACAATTACTTTTCTAATGTGTAATTAAAATAATTTAATATATGTTGCTGTAATTTAATACTTATCTTTATGTGTTACTTTCCTATGTTATCAAATAAATGTTAAAGGTATATTTCTAATCAATTATTCTTCCTTTCATAGCAGTGTTATGAACCATGATATAATGCATGTTGGCATTTATTATATAGTTATAATCATTATTCATTATAGAGTTTATATATTTATTATATATACTATTTAATTCATATCATTATGTATTATATAAGTTTCTTTTAAAATACATCACAATATATTTTTTTAATTGTTACTAGAACTATAGTATATATTTTTCTTTTCTTTTGCTTCAAACATCTTTTGAATCACTTTTTTTTCACTATGCATACATAACTTATTTGACCCATATTTTTCACATGTTAATATGATTTATGTGAATGGAATGTGTCTTTAAGGTTAGCTGTTTTCATAAAAGAATTAAAATAAAATGATACTCTTCAAAACTTTTCATAGATAAAACTTTGAAACGATAATACTGAAAAGGCAAAGAGGGCACACAAAACCTGAATTGCAACCCTAAAGAACGGTTACAACATGACTGACGAGTCATCCTGCATCTCCAGGAACTTTATCATTGGTTACTTCGAAAACAACACAACTTCCGACCACCTAATAAACAGCATCAAGTAACCTCCAGCAACCCCTACCAGTTTGACTTGTAGGAAAGTGTTTCAAATGAATACCAAAAATCACTCGTTTTAAAAAAATGATTATGCTAGACGTAACAATTGCTGTTTGAGTGATCATCAGTGTTTCAACTGAATGAGGCCTTACTTTTTTAATTCACATATTATTTTTCTCAGGATCATAATATTCAATTTCTAGAGTTTTTTAGTTAAAACATTATACAAATAATATTGCATGCATGAAAGGGTTAAATAGTTCTGAAAGACCCACCCCTTATTCCATAAAACTCAACAGTCTTTCAGCCCACATTATGTCGAGTTTGTAGGGGTCGATTATGTAGACTCCACTGTAGGAGGAAAAAAGAATGATAATTTAAGCGTGTGTTTTGATCCAAAGTACCTTAAGCAAAATATACTGAGAGAACATTATCACATACCAACCTTTGAAGAAATTTCATCTCAAATGTCTGCAAAGGTGTTTAGCATTTTAGATGCAAACAAAGCATCTTGGCAAATTAAACTCTCAGATTCATGTTCTGAACTTACTACATTTAATACTCCATTTGGCAGATATTGTTTTTTAATACTGAAATATGGACTGTATTCATCACCAGAAGTTTTTCTGAAATTTTTAGTGATATAGGAGGGAGGAGTTCAAATAAACATAAATGACTTATTAGTTTGTAGGAAAGGTAAAAAAGAACACGATTTAAGGTTAAAGAAGGTATTGGAAAGAGCCAGAGAAAGAATTTTTAATTTAAGTAAATACAAAATTGGGCTGAATGAAGTCAAATATATGGAACATATATTTTCTAGGATGGTTTAAAACCAGATGAAGACACAATTAAGACCATTCTAGATTTAAAACAACCAAAAAATGTCAAGGAATTGGAAACTTTCTTAGGAATGATTACTTATGTTTCGAGATTTATACCTAATGTATCAGAATTGACATTATGTTTAACATATCTATTGATAAAACAGGTTTTTTGGAACTCGATTGCAGTGCATGAAAATGCATTTAGAACACTAACAGATGTCTTAGTAAATACACCAGTTTTACAGTATTATGATATAAACATGCTAGTAGTTTTATCTGCAAATGCATCTCAAGAAGGACTAGGAGCTGCCTTACCGCAGAATAATTTACCAGTTGCATATGCATCTAAGCCATTAACAGTTATGCAGAAAAATTATGCTCAAATTGAAAAGAAACTTTAGCTATTGTATTTGCATGTGAGAAATTTCAACAGTATATATTTGGAAAATGTATCACAGTTGAAAGTGACCATAAGCCATTGGAATCAATTTTCAAGAAGCCATTAAAAAAACGTTTAGAACGCATATAAAATTACAGCCACATTAGTTTGAGATCGAATATAAACAGGAAAAGAACTTTTTCAGCAGATGACTTACCAAGATCATTTACTGATAAAGGATCAGATTTCTATGAAGGATACATAGAAGCCCATGTTAGAATGGCTGCAGAAAATATACCAATGTCTAAAGACAAAATGGATGTTTGGTTTATTTGATTATGGCAAAGCACTCGAGGGCTATCTGCCTAAAGGGAGGGATGCCTTTGTGAAGAACTTTTAAGGGAAACTGGCTCATATACACGTTACACATGGGGAAAACCATGAAAAAATCCATGCAGCCAGCACATTTGCAGGATTCAAACCTCAGACCGAATTACCAATGTTCAGCAACTTTCTCACTTGGTTGCTGGTACCACAAAACGGAAAATTTTCAACTGGAAACAGAAAAAGAACTACAAGTTTTAAGAAAGTTAATTAAAACTGGATGGGGAGACAAAAAATATATGGTTCCAAAACTGGGAAAAGTATATTTTAACTTCAAAGAAGAACTATCAGAAACAAATGGATTGATATTTAAGAATTCCTCCTTGTACCAAGAAGTTTATGAAGAGATATGCTAAGTAGACTTTGTTATGGTCATTTAGGAGCAGTAAAATGTAAGAAGCAGCAGCAAATATTATATAGGACAGGAATGTCAAAAGATATTGAAAATTTGGTTCTGAATTGTCTACCATGTTTGAGTTTGCAAAAAGCTAATAGTAAGGAACCAATGATATCTACAGAAATATCTAATGGTCCATGGGAAGTACCAATTACTCTTACTTTTATATATCTAATAGTTATACACTATTTTAGCAAATATGTTGAAATTGGACATTCGGAAGATTTGTCAAGTGTAGCAGTGAGAATTGAAAACATTATTTGAAAGATATGGTATCCCGAAAATAGTATATTCAGATACTGGTCCAAAATATAGTTGCAGGAAATTTAAAGAATTTGCAAGTTCAAATTTTGAAACCAGAACTTCAAATCTAAACTATCCAAAATCAAATGGAATGTTTGAAAGACATATTCAAACTCAAGCGGAAATTAGAAAAAGATAGACTTGATAAAAAGGATCCATATTTAGTATTACTGGAATAAAGAAAAGTCAATGGAATGATGCCTATAAAAGAGAAATTCATCAAAACTAAAACACATGAAGAGCATAAACAATGAAAAGACAAGTGTTACAAAAAAGCTGTTATGATAGGAATGCAAGACCATTAAAACCACTGAAGGTAGATCAAGTGCACATAAATGAGAAAGGGAAAAAACTAACGGAAAGTGGAAAAATTATACAAGCAGCAGAAAGACCATGTTCATACATGATTATAAGAACAAACGGAAGAACCAGAGAAAGAAGCAGAAGAGACATTTTTAAAGGAAGTAATCGGAAAGATTTTTCAGTGCAAAAAAATTATGAAAGTGAAAGTCTCAAAGAGTAACGTAAACGA
>KK112554.1:186618-228612 GCA_000611955.2 Stegodyphus mimosarum | reverse complement strand
TTAAAATGAATGCTCCAAATTTTAGAAGTGCTGTGGATGCCCTGTACCTAACAAAAGTGATGCACCACCAAATTCTGAAAGAGGCATTGTATCACCAAATTTTTTAAATGGTTTTAACTATGTTACTCGATCTGGTAGGACTGTTAAAAAAAAAAAAACCTTATTATTTAAAAGAGTATGTACAATCTTTTTACTGTTAAATAGGGAGATGTCACATATGTAATTGTAATCGTACCTAATATAGGATTACGATAGCTGCAATATACGAAATAACCAATATTGTAGAATAAACAATGTTTAGCTGATTTTGTTGTCACTTCTGTAATCAAATGTTATAGTCACCAAGAAAATAAACTAATAGTTTGCACTGTGCACTCATATTGCATTCTTTCTAAAGATATTGTAAGCACAACAGTTGCAACATTAAACCTTGATTAGAAAGTTTAGAAAATCATGAACAGAATGTTGAAGAGCAACTTTTATTTATTTAATTATTGGTGGCAATATTAGCATTTCTATATGAGTGGCAATAGTGATTAGTATTCTTTCTTTGCCTTTCTACAACTTTCTGTGTTACATAAGAAGAAAATATTGAAGCGCCATGTGCTCTGAACTTCAGATATTAATGCATCTAGGATTGCTTATCTTTCTGAACAGCATTTTTTAATGCTCATTTTTACGATTGGTAATTATGATTGTAAGACTGCAAGCATTCATTAACATAATTATTTGGGATTTAATTAAAATTTTTATGATTTATTATCGCATTGTCTTGTGAATTAGCCTGATTGCTGGTTAGGTTAATTTTAGTGTGATTTTGCGCTTGTGAGCATTAATTATTTTTTGGATAGTTAAATTTAAAGTTAATTAAATTTTCTGATTTTGAATTTTCATGCGCACATAGTTACCCCCAAGTTCTCGCTTCAGACGTTTGTCAGGGGCCTTGTGTGCTATCCGCCTATAGAGAAGGCCTTCGTGTCAGGCTCTATTCCGGGGTGTTGGACTCCAACTTTGCTGGGTGCCGGTTTTCTTTGCTCTCATGCGTGACCATGGAGAGGCTGTTAGAAATTTATTCTGAGCAGATTATTGAACTTGATCAGATTAAAACTGCAAAAGGCAAATTATCAAATACAGAGAATAAATTCTACGCTTTTCTACACAGTTCACTGGATATAGCCAAAGCGCTATTAAATCAAAATGTGAGTAATGCTAATATTGCAAATTCAAATCGGGATGTTACCAAACATGAGGGGATATGCATAAATAACAGCTTACAGGAAAATGAAAGGCCTAGGAGTGTTATAAATCTAACTAATGAGGAAACTGACACTGCTGAAGAAAAAACATTAGATAAAGACACGAGTTCTGAGGAAGATGAACCAAATGGTTGCCGCGGCGATCACACAGTATGTACCAAACACTTTTGCGCAGGTATCAAGAAATTAAAACTTGCCACGCACACACAAATTATTTCACCGGCTGTTAAGGCTAATCAAGAAAGTATCTCTGGAAACCCAGATGCAAATAACACTGAACAAAACAGTCCTGACCAAAACCTAAACACTCAACAAGAAAATGGAAATATGAACACATACTGCTGACGATCAGCAAAATACTAACAATCAAGAAGACTCTCAACCTGTTAAGCAAAATCTAGAGGAGATATTCTTGACACCACCACCTCCATCCCAATGTATCTAGATGTAAAGGTGGAAATGACCTCAGACCATCTCCCAGTTATCTCCAGGCTTGGTACTGTTGTGTAGATTTCTTAAATATTATTTTACAGTGTTTAATAATTTTATTAATTTACAGTCAATAGTGAAATTTTAATGTTTTTGTTTGAGATTTAATTTTAAAATTATACTGTTGTTTACCTTGATCAAATGAAAGAATTTAAAGTTCTTTTAAGTTAGCAGAAAGCTTGTACAGCAATAGGCAGTTTTTGCATTCTCACGGACGCAGAATTTTGGGGTCGAGGGTCGGCAGCCAGCTGCATTTTTCATCCCCTTATCTTGCTGGGGCGAACGCGTGTTTTTCTCTTTCAAAGGTGAACTGCTCTAGCAGCGACGATTCTTGATAGATTTATGGGGTAAATGTATTTCGGATTTGTCTGAAGAGTCGCAACATTACCCGATTTACCATGTAAACATCCCTTAGTTTCGTGTGTCAAAATAGCTGCTTGTCCCTGTGAAAAGAGAGGTCTGAGTTTTCTTCGAATTTTGGTTAGTATTTACTGTTCTGATTCTAGTGGTTAGAGAGGGTTACTGTTTTGTATAAGGACTGGTGAATTTTAATTTTATGGATTTTTTGAACCAATAGTAATTATTGAGGCGGTCTACTTTTGAGCGTCCCGTTTCGAAAAGTTTCCTTCGAATTTTGGTTAGTATTTACTGTTTTGATTCTAGTGGTTAGAGAGGGTTACTCTTTTGTATAAGGATTGGTGAATTTTAATTTTATGGATTTTTTGAACCAATAGTAATTATTGAGGCGGTCTACTTTTGAGCGTCC
Organism: Stegodyphus mimosarum; assembly: GCA_000611955.2. NCBI lineage: Eukaryota > Metazoa > Arthropoda > Arachnida > Araneae > Eresidae > Stegodyphus > Stegodyphus mimosarum. The sequence goes on along the minus strand of KK112554.1, from coordinate 226,101 downwards.
TGTTTTGAAAAATGCTCGCACGAGGAAATTTTTTTTAAAAAAGGATTTTGGTGACGTTTTTGAGGAGAGGGAGAGGTCCGGCGGGCCCCCCGCCTCTCGGAGCCGACGCTGTCCGGTTTCAGTGTAGGATAATTAAGGGGTGAGAACTTGTCCGAGAGCTTTGCAGGCCCCTATTGTTGCATTCTTGGTGAAACTGACTGAAATCTTGCAGCTACATCCAAATCCTCAGACGTTGGGGGTCTGTTTAGTCCCGGATGTGTTTTCCCTTCGGTAAAAAATCATGCTTGAAAGAAAATGGAAGGCTGCTCCCTTTGTACTTTTCTTGCTGTTATCGTCATCGGTGAACATCGAAAGAATGGTTTATCCCTTTCAAAAAATAAAGGTGTTTTAAAGTTTGCTCTAAAGCTCCCAATTACTATGGAGAACATAGAAGATGGGTCGACCACTCAGTATGTATTTTTTTTCTGCCATCACCCTCATTTTGGAACTGGAAAGAAAAGGGAAGCCTGCTCCTTGCCTGAGTACAGTGCAGGATTATGAAAAATATTCCACCGTTGGAAGGAGCTATTTCACAGTCAAAAGTTTTCCACATTTGGTGCTATAGAACAGACATACGGTTTTCTACGATTTCAAGAAGTGGCCAGACAGTTCCTCGGTCCTACAGTTGGTCGGTATGCGGCTTTTCCGTGAGTGATTATTTTTTTTCTCTCGCATTATGTATATTACTAATGATTTAACAAATTTGAAGGAGTGATTTTTATTTTTTAAACGTTTAACTGCCATGTGTCATCACTTAAAATTTAATTAAGGGTGAATAAATGTGTCCTACCTATATGTCCGAAGAGAAATACACCGAGGCGTCACAGGTGAATGAATAATAAGTTCTTCTAAATTAGCTTTACCTGTGATCTTAAATTTCTTAAGTGCTATTTAAAAATTTCGTAATTGTAAAGTGTTTATTAAGATTTTGGTAGGATTTATAACTATTTTATGATTGTAAACTTATTTGTAACTACTTGAATATTGCTCAGTGGTAATTACGCAATTATTGTAAAGTGCATGACTAATAATTTTGGGTACAATATTGATAGTTGTACAGATTGTCGTATGAGAACTTCACAAGTAAAGTTACTTGTTTTACGTCGCCGACTTCCCGAAATACAACATGGACAATAATACTCTTTCCTCAGGTGCTAGGCAGACGATACTGCATTAGCTGTCACCTCACTCAGAGCAGAACAAGTCATCACAAAACTTCAAAGTATTATTCCTGCAGTCGAGCACTGGTGTACTAAGTCGAGAATTGTCATAAATGCACAAAAATCCTAACTAATTACTATAAGTAGAAAAACTTCCAGAATCCCACTTAATAACACTTTTAAATTACTTGACGTAGAAGTACCAATAGCGCATAAGGCCACCTATTTAGGAGTCATTCTCAATAATAAGCTTACCTAGAAAGATCAAGTTATGAAGTCAAGGAGCAAAGCTATGACTGCACTTACTAGTATTTCACCGCTCATAGGGAAAAATTCTAGACTTAATCTGTCAAAGAAAAGGCATCTATATACCACAGTCATTCGACCTACATTTTCATATGCTTCACCTGTCTTTATTCTGTAATACCTTGCAAGTATTACAGAATAAATTATGATTAATGACCAACATCCACTATTACGTTTCAAATGCTATGCTACACAGGGATCTGAAAATAGAAAGTGTAGAAGAATTGCTTCACCGTCTCAACAGTAGCTTCTTCGACATGGGCGATTAATTGCCCGTATTTAACACATTTTAATACCGTTGACTATATCCCTTTACAGGAGGTCTGTAAATTACGACCTTATGCTGCGCATCTTACTAGAGATGCAAATTTCCCCACTTAATTATCTCTACATATGTATATAACTGCATATATTTGTATATAAATTAGTACTTTGAATTTTATGATTTCATATTTAATTTAATTTATCTTCAATTCATCTTGTTTGCCGCTCGCAATTCACATGTACCAGTCATGAACTTACTTTGTGTGATTTCTGCCTCTACTTGGTCTTTTCAGCTCTTCTTGTGACGCATGGTCATTCCCTTTTTTACCTATCTCTGACCTCCCTTTGCTCCGTCTGGTTTCTCACCGTCATATGCCCATGTAGCATAATTGCAAATGAGCCGTACGCTGCGTAGTTTTTAGCGGCATCTTAGCAATAGTGTATGAATGAACGAATTGCACACATGCATAAAATTCTCGAAATGGTAGTAGAAGTACATGATTCAGATGATTTAAATGAGTTCCCAGTTATTTGGGGAAAACTAACGTGAATGGAATTATTCTAAAAAAAGTAAAATGGCTGTGAATGAAAATAAAGTTACTTCCCATATAGCATACTTACTTGCTGTGATGTTACAGTAACGTCCCAATGTTACACTTTCATCACTTACATTTGTGACCATGGTACAACTTCACAGAAATGTCACATTATGATGCGGATGTCGCACCGATATCACAGCAAACATTTACTGTGACCAGAAGAAATTTCTCAGTCTCCCCCATCCTGACCTTGCCTCCAATTCATTGTTAAATGCTTCAATAAAACTTTCTAAATAAATTATTTTTTATGCTATAATAGCTTGCTATTTTAATTATTTATTTCTTATTAAAAAAATTGATAGCTTATAGCATGTTTTTATTCAGAGTGAACACTAAGAAATCATGGAACGATATTCTATGACGAAAGCATACACATTTATATCGAGTATTCTCAAGAGAGGCTGACCAAAGTGTTAGAATGGTGTTTGTCTTGAGGGTTTTTGTGACCATTTTTTTAGTTCTGTTCCTTCTGCTAGCCGAACATATTGTCATTACTAAATTTTCAGGTAAGCACTGTTTACTGTATATTGATGTGAACGATACCAGTAATAATTAATATATAATGATAAAAGTGTAATTTAAATGCAACATAAAGAAACAATGAATTGAAAATAAATTAACTTTTATTTGTACTACCAAAAGTGTGGCAGCAAGGGCATCATCAAAAGTTTATTCTTATTTTTGGTCTCACTACTTAGAAATTTGAATTTAAGGAGTCTTTATTTTGGCAGATATAATTCACATTTTGTTGTTTTTTACTATTAAAAATAATATGAAAAAGGAATTTGTTTTATGCATTTTATTGATGTACTTTCATCATGCTCTGCTATTTTTCAAAATTAATTTCACAAAAGAAAGACTTACTAACTATTTTAGTTAAAATCTGGAAATATCAGGGAATTTCATAACGGCGATCCCCCAAAAAGCGAGTTTCGCGCCAATGTTGAAAGCGATCACGTTCTTGTCGAATTATGTATCGCGTGCGCGTCATTCAGGCAGTTGGCGTAGAGCCAATTTTCTCAGCGCCAATCAGATTGTCTTTCAGAAAGGCGAAGAAAGTTTCCAGCATCTGTTTCCGGTAGCCTCCCGAATCCAGGAGCTGGAATGCGCTTGTGAAAAGGAAGGAAGAATTGAAGTTCTACCTCGTGGATAAGAGAGCTCGTTTTTCTGTTTTCAGTTAAAAAGTCTGCTAAGTTAAACTTTGTAATCCTTTTACATATTATTAAACTTTCTTTTAATGTATGTTTACTTACTTAAAATGATAAGAATTTATGCAGTGCATTTTTAAAGTTAAAAGAAGACTACTGTTGCTTTTTGAATCATATTATTGTGCAGTGTTAAATCAAATTGAACTGTTTAGCTTTTCAACATCGTTGGCCGCGTACATATATCATTATTATCGGACTTCGAAATTAAGCGAGAAGATCTGATACTTTATGAATTACATTTAAAAATATTGACTTTGTTTGGTAAATGCGATTTTTTTTTTTTGGTTCTAAACTCGGTTTTCCGTTGTTTCAATTTTTAAATAATTCTCATTTAAAATCTTATTTTTCAGAAATAAACGGTGGTAGAACTCATGGCCCCATTCAGGAACAAACATTAAATATTAAAATGTTTGCCCCCTTTTTCTTTTTTTACACTTCATGGAGTAAAAATAATCAATCCTCCTCCCGCTTGAAATTTCCAATTTTGCTGTGCCTTTCCCCCATGCTTGTACAAAACAAAATCTTTTAAACATTTTCTTTTTGATAAATGCCTTATTTGTTATTTTGCAGTAAATTAAACAAAATAATAACCAGTCATCTTGGCTAACCATTTAATATCACTATATTCGCCAAAATACAGTTTTCTATTGTAATTCACATTTTAATCTTTAATTAATTAACTTTATATTAATGCTATTCATATCATTTAATGTTGCTACTTCCTTCTAAATTTATTTCTTATTAGTTAATGCTTTCAAATTTCAGGCAGTTTTTTCTGACATATTCGCAAAACTAATTCTGGCATTATGATCACGTACCATTATGAAATTTAGTGCACATATTTTTAACTTATGAATGCTGCTAAATAAGAATAAAATACTTGAATTAATTTTAAAATATTAAGTACATTTCTTTCTTTCCTTTAGCTCCAATATGTCTGGAAAAAAAAAAAAAAAATAAGACATTTTTTAATCCAGATTGGGCAGATTCTAATCTCAATCCTCAGTGGAGTCCATGGTTGCAACCTATCGAAGGCACTCCTAACATGGCAAGATGCACGTTTTGCCAAAAAATTATCATGCCTAGTAACATGGGAAGGAAAGCAATCGCAAGCCACATAAAGAGCGTAAAGCATAAGAAAATCATTTCTATGACGTCGAATTCGGAAAACTTAAAAAAAATTTTCTCCATAGAAAAAAACAGCTCTGAAACAGAGCATTCTTTGGCACTAGTTGCCGAAACATCAAATTTAAACTCCTTCGTAACTAAGGACAAAGTTTTAGGTGCGGAATTACTGTGGGCTATGAAACTTGTTTGTTCACATGTTTCTTACAATGCATTTAATGATGCTGCTGTTCTGTTCCAGAAAATGTTTGATGAGAGCAATAAAGCTAAAGCTATGACCCTGGGATGTACAAAAATGTCATATTTACTGTCATTTGGTTTAGCTCCATACTTCAAAAAGATGCTCATTTCTGATCTTAAGCACACCGAATTTGTAATATGCTTCGATGAAGCTTTAAATAGAATTGTCCAGAGAAGTCAAATGGACCTTTTTGTTAGATTTTGGGACAGCGTGAGGAATGAAGTCAGTACAAGATACCTCACATCAATTTTTTGGGACATGCTTCTGCCGATGACCTTCTGAGAAGTTTCTTTGAGGGCACTTCAGAACTAGATAAAAAGAAATTGCTGCAAGTATCATTGGATGGACCAAATGTCAATTTTAAATTTCTCAGAGATTTGAAAGAAAATTTAGCAAATAATAATGATTGTCATATATATTGGGTCCTGTGGTTTGCATGTCGTTCATGGTGCCTTTAGAGCTGGCCATACAGCTGCTGACTGGAATTTAAATGCATTATTTAAAAATATGCATAGAGTATTTAAAGACCGTCCTGCTCGGCGAGCAGACTATATTACCATTACTAACTGTACAACTTTTCTGCTAAAGTTCTGTGAAGCAAGATGGTGTGAAAACATACCTGTTGCTGAGAGAGTTATTGATATTTTTCCTCATGTGAAAAAGTATGTACAATCATCGGAACTGCCAAAAACTGCATCAGTTGAAAGACTGAGAGAAGCTGTTGAAGATAAGCTTCTTTTGCCAAAAATCTCTTCTTTTATTTCTGTTGCAGGAGTTTTACATCCCTTTCTAAAGTCATTTCAGACAGCTGATCCACTGTGCCCCTTTCTGTATAGGACTTTCCATAGTATGCTAAGTCATCTTCTCTCCAAATTTGTCAAAAGAGATATACTGCGAGAGGCAAAAACTCCTGAAAAACTGATAAAAATAGATGTTCTGGATCAAAACGTTTATTATAATGTTGCAGATGTGGATGTGGGTATTGCTGCTGGTGCGACGTTAGCTAAAAGTGAAGTGTCTGACCTTAAGAAAAGAGAATTCAGAACTCAGTGCAGAATCTTTTTGGTTAAACTTGTATAAAAAATATTAGAAAGAAGCCCACTGAAATATAGCTTGCTTAAATACATTTCTTCGTTAGATCCTAAGCTCGTTACGTCTAAAGGATGGAGAGGTTACTGCATATACAGTATGAAAGTGAATGAATAAATTCCACAGTTGCAGATAAATCAAAAGTTCAGTTTAAAAATTGTTATTCAGCAGTAAGGGTGTTTGGAAAGTCACTTTTGTTAATTATTCTGCAATGTGACTTGATCAGTTTTATAAGGACTTGATTAATAATTCAGATTTTAAAGAACTTTGGAATGTTGTAAAACTAGTTCTAATTTTATCACATGGCAATGCCACTCTAGAAAGTGGTTTTTTAATTAATAATGATATGTTGGTGGAAAACCTCCAGGAAACTTTAACAGCAAAGTGAACCGTTTATGATGCCATAAAAGTAAATGGAGGTGTGATGAATATTAATATAACTCCTGATATGTTATGATAAGCCAGATCTGCCCGTGGTGCATATCATCAAGCACTTGAAAACCAAAGACTGTGTGATAATAAACATAAAAAAATATTATTAGACAAAATTAAAGCACAGGCACATATTAAAATTTTGGAGTCAAAAAAACAAAAATTCAGCAGTGATGTTTCTTCAATTGACTTACAAATTGCAGAATTAAAACAAGAAATCTAATTTGGTGCTTATTTTTCATCAGCATTTTTTGTATTAATGTATTGTTTAAATACTCTAAATGTCTTCTTTGTTTTGTTTTGAATCCTAATAAAAATTTAACATTTAGTTTATATTAGGTATGATTATATTAAGTTTTGCATCAGAGAAAAAAATGTTTTTTTTATCTTTCAGAATTCAGCAAGTGTTACAATATTACTGAGGTGATTGTTTGGCAATTATATATTATTTAATAGGATAGATATAACTGGCCTCCTACTGCTATTCTGTGAACAATAACTTTCATTCCAGAATTTATCTATAATACTTTTAAAACAATACAGCTATCAATCATGACATAATTTTATCACAATTAATGAGGGAGAAAATCTATGTTTAAAAGTTCATACATTGCATTGAAAAATCAACGAATTTCATTTCTGATTTTGTTTATTACATAGATGGAATGTAAGTATTTAATTTCTTTTGTAAATGAAAGTTATTGAGGAAAACAACTCCTGTTATAGCTGTAATATTATTTTAGGGGGATATACTCTCTCTATACATATATGTGTCATACGCAATTGGCAAATTTTTGTGTTTTCAATTGGTACTATAATTAATTTACCTTTAGCACAACCAACGCACATTACGCGGGTAGACTGGAATTTCCTTAAAACATACCTGGAAAAGTCAGGGAATTTCATTCTCCTGTTTGGGTGGCAACCCTGTAATAAGCTTAATTATTATAATTTTACAAATGGTATATTACTTTAAAATGCTTAACTTTTTAACATGTTTACTTTATGTAAATTTCTGAGATTATTTTTAAAATTTATTACAATATCTTTTTTAATGAAGTAAATTATGTCACTTTTATGTATAATATATTTAAGCTGTGTTGTTAAAGTAACCGAATTTTCTTATTAAGAGATTTAATTAGAGAAAAATATTTTCTAGTTTAAGTTAGGTTATTTGAATTTGGCAAAACACACAAGGGTTGCATACCTAGGAGAAGGGATGTCTTTTGTGGAGTACTTTTCAAGGGAAACTAGCTTGTATTCACTTTACACATATTTTATAAATGTAATGAAAATTACTATAAATCCAAATGTATATTTACGCCTCATCGATAAACTTTACTTAAAAGAATAATTTTATTTGAAATTAATGTATTTCACTTCTGCAAACATGATATTTTATTTTGTTATTAAAAATTTCAACTAACCCTCTAATTACATCTAATTTAATTATCTAACCTAATGACATCTAGTTTTGTTTTAATGTATCGTTTGCAAAAATAGACAATGAAAAATTAATTTCTGCAATCATATTTAAAAACTTAGAAAATTTAAGAAAGGAATCTTTCACAAAGGAATTTAAAAATTTCACAGTAATTTGAAAATTTGCATATTATAAAACATTGAGTCATTACAGTGAAATCTTTGCAACCATTTAGGGGAAGAAAAATTGATTTTAAGGTAAAATATAAACTTCATGGAATTCTTTTTATTGGGACAGACCTCTTCTTTGCCACATTTAAACAAACAAACAAATTTCTTTGGAAATTCGTTTATAGCAGAAAGCCAATTCCTGGATAATCAATCAATGGATATGAAAATTCTGAATAATTGCACTGCCTTTTACTGTAGGACACACAAATATGTCTTTTAATGTAAAAGGAAGAGTTTTATACTTTCATTACTTTTAATTTTAACAAAATTTGTAAACTTATTCTTACAAAATTACGTAGTGGAATTACTTTTATTTTCATAAATACAGCCAATTTCCATTTGAACTAAATAAATGAAATTCAGTTTTAATTGCGTAGATTCTAAAATGAAAGGCATAAACGTGTTTTTATAATTACTATGCTAAAAATAAATAGAAAACTATTTTTTGTATTAAAGAAATCATAAAATCCATTTCTGTACAGTTAAAAGCATACTAAGGAAAATATTTCTTTAATTTCTGTCAAGTAATAAAACAAATACTAAATATGTACTGATGCTTTTTGACACTTTACGGTCTGGAACCATTTCTAATTTTAATAAAGAAAATCAAATGAAAACTGAAAGTCCAGTTTAAAGGAAAAAAAAAGTATTTTAAAGAAAGTACAAAATCAGAGCCTTGCCATCAGATTTTAATATCTGAAACTAATCTCATAACTGCTTCCCTTAAATATTTTTGTTACCTTCGAAATACTTTTTAATGCAGTATTTGTGCTCCATAACTGGCAAGTGCCTGATTTTGCCAAAAATGGTACAGCTACATTTAGATTAAATTAATCGCATTTTTAAAGTATGCACTGTAAAATATAATACCTTCATATTATTTAAATCAAATAAAAAAACAATCATGTTTATGTTAAATGAGAAGAATAGCAAGAATGCATGCATCTCATGTTATCTCAAAACATATTTTCCAAATACGCATATTAAAATAATTCCAAATGCCCAAGTTGAAACATGGTTCCGATTTCATTCTATGTTTGCAGAAACTTGTGGATAGCAAAGAATTTTCATTAATTTTTCCCGTGCTTCTATAATGTTCAGGCAACTCTGGTGCTTTTCTTGACACTAATCGCTTCGTTTTTAATAATAATTTTAAAATTTCGCTTATGTTAATATATATTAATTATTACTCCTTCATTCAAGTAAGTATGCAATAAGTGTTTACTCCTCATATGTGTTGATTATGTAAAAGAATTTATCAAGTTTACCACATAAAAAGTTGAGTTTCATTCAGTTCACTGTATAAGCTACTAACAGTAAATTAAGCATTGCTCTGAAGGTTACAATATAGCGTATATTCTCCGAAGCGAGTAATCTAATGAAACAAATTATACCACATTTTTACTTTAGTTTTTGTTTACATTACCACATTTGTTACCACATTTTTACTTAGTTTTAGTTTGTTTTAAAACAGTTTAGAAATTTTGGAAAAATATGAAATGACCTTTAATATTAAATTTTAAAGATATCGAAGTTCTGCGGTGTAAGAGAGTTATTTTAAATTTACAGCTTAAAAACCTCATAAAATTGTGATTTGTCAATGGAGAAATAATGGTGAAAGAGGATGCATATTTTGTATAACTAATATAACTAAATACATATTTTCTGTAATTTAGTTTCCATAACCCCACTTTCGATCTACTGTTTTGTGTACCCATAACTATTCGTCCAGTATTACAGATTAAACAGCAAATCACTAATTTGAAAACTAAAGTTGTAGTTAACTAATTTGGAAACATGTTCATGTTAATTTACAAAAAATTTTAATTGAAAACAAAACATTTCGTTACACAATAAAATATTCAAATAGATAAATGATCTACATTATAGTACTAAAACAGTTTTTCTTTCATCCAATTATCAAAATAATTAAGTGCTTTTTCTGGAAGAAAAGGAATTGAAACAGAGAAGAGAAAACAGTATTAAAAGATAAACAATTAAAAAAATATTCCAAGGCAAATAGAATTTTTTTAAATACTTCTGTTTAGAAAGAGTGGAAAAAGGCATTAAATTGAGAAATATCGTTATAAAAAATACAGTTATTATAAATACTGCTATTTTGTGAGATTTTTAAGCTATAAAGAGGCAGAGTTTTTTTAAAAATATTTCTATTTTGAAAGGAGGGGGAATGATGTTAAATTCAGAACTGTAGTTTAGTTTTTAGTAAGCTATAATAAGAAGTCAGATTTTAAAACAGTTTAGAAATTTTGGAAAAATATGAAATGACCTTTAATATTAAATTCTAAAGAATGAAAGCAAAATTATGTAGCTTCTGGACAGGTAATACTGAAAAGTATTTGCAATGCAATATGCTTAGAAAATGATCATATGATAATTTTGCATCATATACAATATGTTTTGCATTTTCTGCACACTATGGTTCATACAGATATGTGATAAACTTAAAGGGATTATAGTAATATAACCTTAATAGGGTGAGATACAACCTTAGTACAAGAAAATTTCAAATTATACAGAATATTTTCAATAATTTAAAAACTTTGAATATTTTTGGAAATATTTTAATACACTGAAGAGTATAATTTCTTACTGGATTACTAAAACATAGTTGTAGTTACCTGTTCTCTAAAATAAGAGTGCATCACACTAATCATTCAGAAAGTAATCTTGTGTTGCATGACATCCATTTGAATCTTTAGCGACATTATATTAAAGTTGCAATGTGTCATTACATAAATGTTCCAGTGTGACTTTACAACAATATCACACTGAAATTTCATAATGCTGCAGTAAGACTAAGCATCTATGTCAGTATGACTTCACACAAACGTCACAATGTGACAGCGACATCGACATGTGGGAAGTTAAAAGATATTATATATGTTACTTCATTTCAGGTATAGAAAGTTCAAATTTTAATATTATGTAAGTCATCTGATTTGTATAACATGAAAACTGATACATCTGATAGTAACATGAAAGAAAAATTTATATTATATAAAAGACAAAAAAGGGAAGGAAAAATAGTTTGAGAAATGCCAATGCTCAAAATGTTTTGGGTCATATAAAAAGTCTCTGCAGTTTCTGGTAAAGTTTTGAAGAAAAAAATTTCTTTATTTAAAATTAATTTTAATCAAGCACATATTGACCATTACTATCTATGAACTTTTGCCATTTTTCGGGTAGCTTCATAATTCCATCGGTGTAGGACTTCTGTGGTTTCTCGTCGAAAAACTTGAAGTGATTTAAAGTGGTGCTTTAGTTGGCCAATTTTTTACCATAAATGGAGGTTTGCAGAGACCAAAACAAATGGTAGACAGATGGTGCAAGGTCTGGGCTATACGGTAGATGCAACAAAACTCCCCAATCAAGCTCCGTCAATTTGTTCCGAGACATCAACGATGTGTGCTGCCGTGCATTGTCATGATGGAAAACAATTCCCTTTCTGTTGGGCAATTCTGGTCTCTCTTTGTGGATTGCTTCATTCAAAGGGTCAAGTTGTGCATAGTTGTCAATCAAATTTTTTTGTGTTAATTCATGTGGCATTTCAACATTGAACTTCTTCTTGTAGCCTGCTCCTTTCAAATGATTCCAAACTTTATGTGATTGATGTTTAGTGCCTCTTCTATTTCTTGAGAGCTTGTGTGCCTTGCTCCACCAATTGCAAAATTTCATCGACCTTTTCAGTGACTGGCCGGCAGAGCGAGGTGCATCTTTGATATCAAAATTTTCAGAACGGAATTGAGGAAATCACTCCTGGGTCCTTCGCTTGTTCACAGCATTCTCACCGTACACTTCACGAATTTTTCGGCATGTTTTTGCACCGTTTTTACCTTTTTTATAGTAAAAAGCATCACATAGCATGTTTCATCAGATATTTCCCACATTTCAAATCAATATTACTTTTTACATGAGCAATGAATTAGAAAACTATCTTCACAAACAATGGAAGCTGAATGTCCCCTTTTAAGCACACATCCGTTTGAGACAATCGGGTGAGTGTTGCCAGATATATAGGCATCAACACTATCTAGTGGCGAAAAACCAAGGAGACATTTTATATGACCCAATAAATATAACAGGGTTGCCACTCAGACAGGAGAATGAAATTCCCTGACTTTTCCAGGTGTGTTTTAAGAAAATTCCAGTCTTTTTGCGTAATGCACTTAGGCTGTGCTAAGAGGGAAATTAATTATGGTACCACTTGCAAACACAAAAAGTTGCCAATTAGATATGTCTTATATATTATCCTCAAAGCTTACTATTATAACTATAATAGGAGTTGTTTTCTCCACTGAAGAATTGAGATCAGAATCTGCTCAATGTAAATAAAAAAAATTTTTTTTTTCCCCTGACATTTTGCAGCTTAACGAAAGAAAGAAATCTATTTAATGATATTTTTAAATAAATTTAGGTATTTTATATTTATTTAGCTGAATACAAAAGCAAAAAATATGTGCATTGAATTTCGTGATGTTATGTCATCATACTGCTAGAATTAGTTTCAGGATTATGCCAGAGAAAATTTCCTGAAATTTGAAAGTATTATTTACTAATAATAAATAAATTGAAGGGGAAGAAGCAACATTAAATGATATGAATAACATTAAAATAATTAAAAAACTGAATTACAATAATCAACGATATTTTGGCGAATATAGTTATATTAAATGGTTAGCCTAGATGACTGATTATTATACTTTTATTTTAGTGCAAAATGACAAATAAGACATTTCTTAAAAAAAAAAATTATGTAAAAGATTTTGCGGTAAAATTCTACTATACGCTACGGTCTTGGCGCGATTTTGAAAATTGCCGCCAACACCGAAATGGCCTGTTTGCTGCTCAACATAATGTCGCCAAATCCCGTGTGTACCGTACACGGAGGCTATTCTAACCTCCATGATACCGCTATACTAAGATTAAACCGATTTTATTTGATACAAGAATACGTATTTTCTTTTAGTTCAACATGCACTGCACATGTGCATGCGAGTATTTCAATTCTCGAAGTTACTGGGAACCAAAGTTACTGAAGACAATCTGTTTGGAGCTGCAAGAATTGGCTCTATGGCAGCTGCCCGAATGACGCTAATGCACGCCAAAAAAGTGATCGGCTTCCAATGTTGCCGAAAATCTCGCTTTTTGGGGCGGGGGGGGGGGTCGCTGTATGAAATTCCCTGACTTTTCCAGATTTAGACTAAAATATTTGAATTCCCTGACTTTTTTGGTCAATTTTCGAATTTCCTGACTTTTTCCGGTTTTCCAAGTAGCGTGGCAACCCTGATATAATTTCTATGCATAAAGGTTTTATAATATATAATAAATAATAATGCATATATTTAATTGCACTAACTCTAAAGCTATTGTTGAAATTCTCACCGAAAGATTCACATCGTGTGATTTGTGCATGTGAATTACCATGAAACCAGAATACCATTTTTAGAACAAGTAATGGATGACTGAATAACAGATACAACCAATAACTCCTCTTCTGCATGTTACCCATATAATTAGGTTGTAACGTGCAATGTGAATTAAAATATGTTATTATTTTAGAAGTGCTTTGTGTCTCACGAGTAGATCATTTTCAATTAATAAAAATAGTCCCAGCATCATTTTTGGATCAGAAAGAAGGTCTGACAAGGTAAGACTTACCTTTATTCTTGATATATTGATATGAAGATAACAATCCTTCGTTTTGAACACATGGCAGCCCTAATAGGATGTGAGTGAATTAAAGATAACATTCTCAGTTATCTATACTTTGAATCTGAAAGATACGCTTATTGAATTCATACGATTTTTATGTTTTGATCCAGTAAATATGTTGGTAAAAGAAATAACTAAACTAAACAAAAAGAGAGGTAGCCTGAGAATGTCCATTACCAGAATTCTTAACAGAATAGAATTAGAACAAGATTAAGTCTTCTGTTGATATAAATTTGGTAGAAGAAGACTTAGGATAGTTGAATGATAAGTTTGAATCTTAAAGATTGCTAATTCTGAGACCGCACATTTTGAAATCAGAAGAATTAGATGAAGCGATTGAAATTACAGAAAAGCACTGGAAAAAGATTGTGTTATGGAAATTTATGGGGGGGGGCACAAACCAAAACTCTACTTTTAATGATATAAACCCACCTAATTCTCAATTATCTGCCAAACACTAGAAAGCGATAGACAAAAGAGTCTGTTTTAAAATTTCATGGCGCTATCACCCAATTTCCTTTTGGATCTGTTTTGAACAGGTTATTCACAAAACGAATCCTTAGAAAAAATATAAATTTATTTATTTGTGCGTACAGTTAGGAGGAACTGCATTAAGCACAAAAGAAGGACTTTTACTTTCTTCCAGAAATCATGATTTGGCTATCAATTTATTAGAAGCTACATTTGGATGTAAAGACATATTGATTAATACACACTTGGATAATTTACTGAGACTTAATCCTCTGAGAAATTCTAATGGTATTAAAACATTTAGAAAATTATTCGATCAGTGTCACATTCATATACGCAGTTTAAAAGCATCGATTGTTGCATCTGATAGTTAAAGAAGTATTCTATGCCAAGTTCTCCTTTTCAATCCCTTCCCTCCAATTTAATCCTTGAATATAATAACTAGGAAAAGAATAAAAAGTTCAAAATATGAATTACACAGTCTGATGAGATTTATTTCTCAGCAGTTAACTGCACAGGGAAAAACAGTTTTACAATCAAAAGAAGTGGCGGCAATCATTTCTCCCACCCGACAAATGAAACACAAAAGCAAGCTGTCAGCTTAGCATGATAAATGGATAACTAGATGTAGCATCTGCATCATAGTTACTGTTTATGGATGAGATACAATATTATAAACATATGTAAAGCATATGTTACGATTCAGATCATAAGAGTTCAGAATACCCAAATGCAGTTAATTTAATCTTAGAGGAGAGAAAGTAGAAGTTTATTATGAGAGAAGGTTGATTCAAATGCTTAAAACCGAAGCAAATTTCTCATTTGCATAACGCCAAAGTATTACTGATAATAGTCAAGTGTTCCATATGCAGTAAGGATCATTTTTCAATAACACGTTACATTGCTCAGAATGATTCTCATGGAAATAATTCTAGACATTAAGGAACATGAAATGATTAAAAAAATACTGCATTCTGACAAATTTGTATGCAGTTAGGTAATTTCCAAATTCTAGTATAAAAACATTGCAGGAATGGGACAGAAAAATATGTGAGAATTTTAACAGACAGTGGTTTCCAGCGATCATACATTTCAAAGTATACAGCTAGTATCATGAATTATAAAACATGCAGTAAAAAAGAATTTATCCATGGTTTCTATAGAGGAATTGAAAAGAAATTAATAGTAAACATTTAATTCGACTGAGAAATCTTAGAGATGATTATCACTGTAACTTTCAGGACAAAATATGCACTGACATTTCTCAAATTTGCATGGAGGGATATCTTACTGAATTTTTAATATATGAAACTATTTAACAAACAGGCAGAATAAATCTGTGAATCTGTTGTACGAAAAATAGCCTTTAACAGGGCTGCTACTCAAACAGGAAAATGAAATTCCCTGACTTTTCCAGGTTTGTTTTAAGAAAATTTCAGTCTATCCGCGTAATGCACTTTGGCTGTGCTGAGAGATAAATTAATTATGGTACAACTTGAAAACACAAAAATTTGCCAATTAGATATGACTTATATATTACCCTCAAAGATTACTATTATAACTATAATAGGAGTTGTTTTTTCCACTGAAGAATTGAGATCAGAATTTGCTCAATGTGGAAAAAAAAATGTCTTTTTTTTTTTCCCTGACATTTTGCAGCTAAATGAAAGAAAAAAATCTATTTAATGATATTTTTAAATAAATTTAGGTATTTTATATTTATTTAGCTGAATACATAAGCAAAAAATATGTGCATTGTATTTTGTGATGTTATGTCATCATACTGCTAGAGTTAGTTTCAGGATTATGCCAGAGAAATTTCCTGAAATTTGAAAGTATTACTTAATAATAATAAATAAATTGAAGGGGAAGAAGCAACATTAAATGATATGAATAACATTAAAATAATGAAGAAACTGAATTACAATAATCAACGATATTTTGGCGAATATAGTTATATTAAATGGTTAGTCTAGATGACTGATTACTATTTTTTTTTATTTTACTGCAAAATGACAAATAAGGCATTTCTTAAAAAAAAAAAAAAAAAATATTCAAAAGATTTTGCGGTAAAATCCTACTATACGCTACGGTCTTGGCACGATTTTGAAAATTACCGCGAACACCAAAATGGCTTGTTTGCTGCTCATCATAATGTCGCCAAATCCCGTGTGTACCGTACACGGAGGCTATTCTAACCTCCATGCTACCGCTATACTAGCTATTAAACCGATTTTGTTTGATACAAGAATACGTATTTTCTTTAGTTCAACATGCACTGCACATGCGTATGTGAGTATTTCGATTCTCGAGGTTATTGCGAACGAAAGTTGCTGGAAACTTGCTTTGCCTTTCTAAAAGAGAACCTGTTTGGAGCTGCAAGAATTGGCCCTATGCCAGCTGCCCGAGTGACGCTAACGCGCGCCAAGAAAGTGATCAGCTTCCAACGTTGGCGCAAAACTCGCTTTTTTGGGGGATCGCTGTATAAAATTCCCTGACTTTTCGAGATTTAGACTAAAATATTTGAATTCCCTGACTTTTTTGGTCAATTTTTGAATTCCCTGGCTTTTTCCGGTTTTCCAGGTAGCGTGGTAACCCTGCTTTAAAAAAGTTATGTTCTTATAGGAACAGATGTCGTGGGAAAGCTTCTAACAAAGAAGTTTGAACAACTCATTGAGTGGATTATCATATTATTGAGTATTTCAAACAGATTTCACCTAGGTAATCATGCACATTATTTCAGATACACATAAAGCCCTTTTGTAAATAGGTGTTTGCCCTCAAGATAGAGACTTTCTTCAATTTCTTTGATGGGAGGAATGAGACTGCAAAAAAATTGAAAATATACTGACATAAACGTGTGATTTTTGGCATCAATGCCAGTCGTTTTTTTTCTCGTGGCAACATTGAATTATCATTTTGAGAATGCTTCAGAACACCAAAAAGAGGGAGAACTAAGAAATTAAGTGAAGCGAAGTATGTTGACAACTGCATGGCCAGTGCAGACACTATTAAAAAACTAAACACTCTCATTTATGAATTGAAAGAAATTATGTTGACAGCTAAATTTAATTTAAGGGGATTGCTTTATAATGAAATAAAGGGTGAAACTTACAAAAGAAATCCTTACAATGAAGACTTCGATAAAACCGTATCAGTTCTTGGGTTGACATTGAATTTATCAGATGAAATATTGTCCTGTGATTTTAAAGACAGTTCTGTAAAACAGTCTATCAGCTAAAGGAATATCTTGTCAATAGTGCACAAAATTTTTATCCAATTAGAATTACAACTCCTGTTACTTTGATACCAAAAGTAATGCTTCAGAAATGCTGGAAACAAAAGATTTCATGCGATATCAATTCACCAAAAAGCATTTCAGACAAATTCAAAAGTTAAAGAAACAAATTACAGGATTTGGAAAGAGTACTTATACCCAGAAGAATTTTTTTCTAATTCTGAAAGTCTAATTCTGAATTTGTACTATCTTTATACATTTATCTTACATTTGTACTATCTTACTTCAAACATTATCTTTTTGTGATGCAAATAAGTCAGCTTATGCTATAGGCATATTTATACAATGCTGTAAAGAAAACTTAGTTACATGTCAACTCATCTCAGCTCAATCCAACATGGCACCTTTAAAGCCAATCTCTGTACCACAATGAATTTGAGGTAAAAGTGGAAGAACTTCCAAATAATTTTTTCAGGATGGGCATGAAAAGGTTAGGTTAGTTATTCCAATATGGCTAAGCATACAAGGGCTATCTGTCTAAGAAGATGGGTGCCTTTATGGAGGATTTTTAAGGGAATCTGGCTCATATTCATGGTACATGCAAGGAAAGCCAGGAAAATCAACTATGCAGCTAGTCCCTTGGCCTAGGCTCAAACCCAGGTTAAAACACGAAGATTCAGTGGTCTTAACCATTTTGTGGAACAAAATGAGAAAGGAATAACACTTAAACAGTCAAGGTATTCACTAGATGTTCTAGAGAAATACGGAATGACTTACTGTGAAAAAAATGCTCCAATAGGAATAGAAGGAACAGTATAAGTTCCCTTACAGAAAAGCAACTGGCAACCTTTTATATGTATGTCTAATAAAACTCACCCAGATTTACACTGGCCATTAGTCTTGACTGCAGACATGTATAAAATCCAAATATGAAAGACATTGAAAATCTAAAAACAAACTCCTAGATAAAGGAAAGCAGCTACTCTTCCCAATGCCAACTGCCACAGAATTTTGAAAGGTAATGAGGACACGAATAAGACAACAGGAGCAAAGTGAGGCATTTCAGTATTGACAGGAATCTCAGGAACACAGTATATAGAAAAGTACACATGCCATCAATGTGTATAGCCACATATTGCCAAACATTAACGTATCCTTGAGCTTTGAAGCATTCTGTTGCCAAGGGGTTCCATGTCACAAAACTTTTATATATACGATGAAACCATGTTGTTTGTTGGGTATTTTTATGTTGCTTCCATCAATATCTGTATTATTAAACGAAGATTAAAATCCCTTTAACTAACATAAACATAAATTATATTTATTACATAACATAAATCATATTTATGTTATGTAATAAATATAAATTAAATAAACATAAATTATATTTATTACCAAAGGTGTCATTTCAGGACATGTGTGTATGCCTATAAATTTGAAACTCTGAAAGAGGAATTATTATTTTTTAACTCAGTTGTACAGCAAAATTTTTATTAATTACTTAAAATATACAGCTTTCATTGAATCATCGATTTTATTTATAATCAGAAATTTAAGAAAAAATTAACTGCATGCTATTGTGTCAAATTTCTGCTTCTGCAAGGTGTCAAATGCCAGCATCTTTAACAAAGTACTGCATTTTACCAGGACAAAGAGTTTTGTCTCCTGTTCTGCAAAAAATGAAAGCATGGCTGAATTTTTTTCTTATCTGAATGCGGCATTTTCATCGCATCGGAAAGAAGAGAATGTACATCATTCAGCAATGAATTTGCAGTAATTTATTATTAGGCAAAGGCAAGTTTTCTGCTTCAAAGTTTAAATTTACATTTAGAATAAAGTTAGATTATTCTTATTTCTGGGTTTCTTACAGAGTTTCATATGATAATGATTATTAACCTGTAACATTAAGTGAGACATCTTTTTTAGAAATTTGAAGCATTACTGAAAAAGAAACAGAGGGGGTTTTAAAAGGCTTAATTCAGCTGAAATTTAAGTTTTGATCATCCACTGAAAAGTAAAAATTACAAATACTAAAAACTTAATGGGCATGTACAGTAAATATAAAGGTAAAAACCTGAAACATATTCAAACTATTACATAACGAAGAAAGTTAGGTAGTTAACAGTTTATGATGTTTAAGAAAGTTTTCTTTTTGCCAACTTTAAAGTTATGAATTCAACAATTTCAGTGTTATTACTATCTGTCTTAAGACATAAAAAATTTTGCTTTAATCAAGGTTTGAATTCAGCTGATATCTGGTTCTGGTACTTTTAAATTCTTTGTGTGAAACTGCAATTCTAACCAGTCTATTGGAGCTTTAAATAAGAGACTCCAAATGAACTGCAATATTAACAACTGAAATTAGACATTGATGCTATATCCAAAATGAATGACTCAATTTTACGAAGAAAGCAAAAAATGCTGGAAAACTTCACCAGCTGAGGAAGAAAATCCTCCTTGGCACAATTCAAACCAGTCAGGAAGAATTTTTATGATTATATTCGCTGGTCAAAATGTCTTTAAATGAATTAGAAGCCCCCCTCCCAAAAAAGACTTTTATAGCTGCATGATGCATATTAATCAAAATATTTATTGTTGCTTTATTATCCCCCTGGACTGTATAGTGGTAAGCAGAGGCTGATTGCTAGTCTGAATTGCAAGTCCTTCCAGCTTCTTGTGAGGATAATCAAACCACTTTTAGTGGTGTACCTGCAGCAACATTTTTGGTAATGAGACGGCTAAATAACTAAAAGGTTTGGCTATACATAATGCATAAGAAATAAGTGCCATGTCATTTGGAAAAAAAAATGATTTCATACTTTACATCAAGCTTTGTTATTATGAACTTAATTACCTTTCATTTATTTAATTATTTTGCTCAAATGTTTTGATTTTATTTTAATTTACTAAAAATTTACTCATTTTTACATTATTTTAATCGATTATTTACTATTAACTGAATTTGTTAATATTTTATCCCCTTATATTTTATTTAATTGCTTTATTTATTTTTATTCCTGTTCTTGACTGCATTCCACAGAGCTCCAGTACCTCCAGTTTTAGAAATATAGTCCTCAGTGTAATAGTAGAACAAGCTTTTCACATACAAGCAATAAGGATTATATCTCCAGGAAAACTACAAATGGAAATACCTTTACAAATTTATAAAGATACAGTAATAAAAAAAACAAAATATTAAACAATTGATAAATTATGTATGTGCCTTCATAAAACGAGCTATCTTTAGAGGCCTTGATAGGTATGCTGATTTCACAAATAGGTAAAATTGCATTAATTAATAAATTTGCATAACAGTAGAAGAAAGTACGCACAGTTTAGCATGGATATTTCCTATCACTTAGAATTATTTTGTAAATTTTAGTTAAAAAATCATACAAAAGTCATATGAAGGAAATAGTGATTCCTCAGTTTATTTCAATAAAAAAATGCAGTCACAAGTCACAAAAGCCAATACACAAGGTAAACAAAAATAAAAGTTTTCTCTCCCCAAAACAGAATGTGTACAGAAATGTGAAATCAGTCACCTGTATATAAGACTGTAATATGTTTAAGATAATATTAAATAAGTTTGATTGTAACAATAATTCAAGAGTTTTCTAAACACAGAAATTTCCATCTTCTAAATCCAGTTCACCCCAAATTTTATTAAATATATTTAACACCAGTCCTTATGAATTATTGAGCTGTATGTTCTCTATTTTTCCTTTGAGACTGAAAGCAAATGTTTTCGTAATTTTCCTCCTTGTGTAAACACCAGCAGTGCTTTGTTTGTAGCATAAGTGAAATTTCAAACTGAGTTGCTATTTTGCCAATATCAACATTAACTATACCAGTGCTCAACTTTTAAATGGCACAAAGATGAATTAATAACTGATTAATATATTTACTGATTATGCTTGGAAGTATATTACAGTGCAATCTGCATAATTAAGCAAAACTGAATTTAAATTTGGTGACATGCATTTCATCATTTTACATATTGTATGATATTTACCAGTACATTAATACACAGATATTCACAGAACTTTCCAAACACATGTAATTCAAACTTCCATTCTTTAATAAAATAAAATAAATAAAAACAAATTGGTGTCTAGCAGCAGTCCTTTCCCATTCTCACCAGGCTGATGGAGCAAATCCAAACAGTGTTAACAACTGACATTAGGTTGTGTGTAACAACCATAACTAAGTTTAAAATAAATTTAGACTGAGGTACAGTATTATTAGGAATTTGGTATTTTTAAGAAATGTCTGGTATATTCTCATGATTCCTAGATGAATAAAAATAAAAAATAATATGCAGGATCTTGGAAAGAGCAATATTTAGAAATTCAAAAGCTTACAAAAGTTGAATTAAATATTACAAAGTTTATTCATCTCAAATATTTTATCAACACCAGAATATTTTACATTATATAAAGAATCTACTTACCCTAAAAATATGACCTAGACATGTTACTATTGCTAATACTAAAAACATCATAGACCAGAAAAATGCAGCTTCCTTAAACTCAGTTCCAGTAAGCGTGAAAGTCTACAATATAGTAAGAATTACTATTATTATAAGAAAATTATTTCAAAACAATATCTGCAATCATAAAAAAAGTAAACAATGGAACAGAAGGTTTGATATATGCATATTATATTATGCATATTAAGTACTTACAATGAATAAAAAACCTTTACATCCAATTCAGTTTAATAAGATTTCATAAAGCAATAATCTTCAAACTTTGATGATTCAGGGAATACCTAATTTTTTTCCCTTTCGTGTGTGTGTGTGTATGTGTGTGTGTGGGGGGGGGGAACTCCTACCACCTACTACATAATAGAGCATGAAAAATAAATTTATCAATGCTGTATACACTTTATGTGAAAAATGAGCTTAAAGAATAGGAAATTTTAAACTAATACTTTGATTTGAATTTAAAAGGCATTCAGAAGATCATACTTATAAACACATCAGAAAACAAATTAACTGTTAACACTCACATTAAATATTTCACTGTAGAAAACTGCAAACGTAGGCATAACAATGCCAACAACAACAGATGCCAGTGATCCAATAACAATCTCCTTCCATTCATTCTTACTTCTTTTAAGAATATCTAGACCTGATGGCAGTTTAACATTTTCCTGTAAAGGGAAAAATAACAATTTCTAAAAAAGAAAGCTGTAATTAATTTGAAATGCATTTCCTAAATGCAGAAAATAATCGAGTTTATAATCTCAGCAGTTACAATTTCTGAATCTCCAGATATTTCAATCTTCAAATATGTAATAATATGGAATGGCATTTATAAAATAAACAAATGCTTAACATATATAGTGTCTACTGAAAATTTTACTTTTAAAAGGCCCTACTCCTGATTTAGTAAGATTATGTCTTATGTTCGCTCTGTCTAAAATTTCTTAAAGAGATTTCTTTGAAAATTATCTGAAGACGTTTTAGTTACACACAGATACACACGTGATGCGCAAACTTTTCAAAACATCTACAAGCATATAAAATAAGAACAACTACTTTTAACTAAAATGCTAGTTATTAAAATACACAAACAGGACATCAACATTTTTAATCAGATGATTAAAATCAATGATTTAAACAATGATTTTAATCAAGAGTTTTTTTTAAAGTCATTAATTAAAGTCAGATAGTGTGTCACTTTTTTAAGAGATGGAAAATGCATTAAAATCAAAAATTAAGGTAATCAAATAATCTGTAATGCTTTTAAAAAGGATTTAATTACTAAATAACAAGGAAAAAAGTTTTTTAAAGAAGTAAAATTGTTTAAAATATTTCAAGTAAGCCACGTAAGTACAATGCACGAAAGTATGTCACTTTCATATCTGTGCACTCTTATTCATAAATCTGATTATCTGTGTAGTAATTCCAAAGACATGGTGCATGATTGAAGTAAATACATTACAATAACTGGATCTAAAAAAACAAAGATCATCAAACTAGTTAAAAAAATTTATGCTACCAATGCATCATTTCATAATATAAAAAAAACCCTTTCATAAATTTATTAGAGATGCTGCATCCAGGATATAAGCATCAATCTAAATTACATTTAAGTAATAAATAATTAAATCATACATATAAAAAATGAATACAGAAATGTAGTAAAGTTAATCAAACATGATATACAGTTAGAGCCCAATATTCTCAATCAATGAATAATGTGTATGTGCTTGTAGAGTAGTTGGAACTTTACATTTAGTGAAAACTATTAATACAATATTAACACTATATACAAGCGAAAATGTACTTGTCTGTACTGTTGATGATATTAAATGAGATGGAAATAAATGTCCATGCAAAATTTCCAAATTCGCAGCAAAATATGCAACTGTCAGATAGCAGATTTTTAGCACATTTACTTCATGTATTGTGCAACAATTAATATATATCATATGCTATTAAAGTCATAAAATATTTGTGAAATCATCAGCTTACCAAAGCCAAATGTAATGAATATAATGAAACTGGTTTAAGAATACTATCTGAAGTATGCTAGAACTCGGCATGTGACTCCTTTGAAAGCTATATGGTCTACACTGGAGCTAAGCACTAGTCAGTTTCCATGTAAATTGTAAAAAAGAATCAAGATGCAATGGACAAGAATACTCAATCAAAAGATCTTATTACGACAGTCAAGCAAAATATAGATGATCCCTTATTTCGCTTGAAGTAAGTTTCAGTTGTTTTATACTGTTTCGGTTACAGAAAAGTACAAAAGAGCTATCTGCCTAAAGGCTGCTTTCATGGGGACTTTCTAAGACCTGTTTCATATTCATGCTGTGCATGAAAAAACCATGAAATCCCACACAGCTAGCTCCTTCACCAAGATTTGAACCTAAACCAATCTCATTGAAATGTTAAGGATAGTTAGAGCTTAGTCTGTAGATATTAAAAAAATGTATTCTTTTGGAACTGTAAATAATAAACTGAAAAATCTGTTAGGAGTTGCAAAGGCAACACAACTTTTCGTTTTGTTTTAAGTACTGAAAATGGCACTAATGCAAACAAAAAGTGATAGAACTGTTTTGAAAAGTTGCATAGATTGTAGATATAAGTGTCATCCCTATAGTCATGTTTACTCTGCGTATTTGCATTTATAGAATATATATATATATATATTGACAAGTTGTTTTATTTTTGTTTTCTTAGCCCAAATGTGCCTGTAATTTTACACTGGTGAAATAAATTAAGAGAATTTGCATATTTTATCAAATTGCATGAAAAGAAATGAACTGAAGGAAAAAACACTGCTTATAGATAAAAATACAAATCTTGTACGGCAAATACGTAAGCACACACGTGTTTAGGCGGAGCTAGCAGAAAAACATGCTATATATGTGCATGAAGGGTAAGACGAAGTGCGTTCGCTAGCACACCTCAGCAAATTTCTTGGTGTTATCTTGCAGCAATCGGTTAAATTCACATCGGAACAGTAAAAATGAGTAACAACCAATGTTTAGATGATGGAATGAGGTGGAGAACTACGGGGAGGCTAGAGGCAAGCTAATCGCAAGCCCAGATATGCAGAGAGTTTAATTTAACGCCCAGCATCATATGTAACCTATGGGTTACATATGATGACAGTTCCAGAACACTGAATCCACTGAGAAAAAACCTGGACTAGATCATTCAAGAGCCACGACGGCCAAAGAAGATCATTATTTCTCGATTTTAGTGAGGCGTAATAGAGGGGCTAGAGCTTCTCAGCTCTCTCGGGACCTGTATGCAGCCACAGGAACCCGTGTAACAAGGGTGACTGTTTCCAAAAAACTGAATGACAGAGGGTTGTTTGCCAGAAGACCGGCTGTTTGCATCCTGCTCACGTCTATGGACAGGAGAATCCGATTAGCATGGTGATTCGAGTATAGAGCAATGGGCGACCGTTCGGTTCACCGATGAGTCCTGTTTTAGCCTAAACACTGATTCTCACGGTACTTTCATATGGAGAGTGCCAGGGACCTACTACCTACCCTCTAGTGCCTGTGAAATCAACAATTATGGCGGTGGCGGTGTAATGCTCTGGGCAGGCGTCATATTGGATGGCCGTACAACTCCTCACGTCTTTGACAGAGGCTCTGTGACTGATGTGAGGTACAGGGATGAGGTCTTGGAGTCCTATGTTCGCCTTTTCCGGGCTGCAGTGGGCCTTGAGTTCATCTTACAGGATGATAATGCAAGGCCACATAGAGCTCTTCTGGTCGACGAATTTCTCGAGAGTGAGGATATTCACTGGATGGATTGGCCAGCCAGGTCTCCAGACGTCCACCCTATACAGCATGTCTGGGGCACTCTGGGGGAGGGCAACTGCAACTCACGACCCCCTTTCGAGAACTACCCAGGAACTGAAAACAGCATTGCTGAATGAGTGGGACCGACTGCCACAGGTACTGGTAAACTGCCTTATTTCCAGTATGACATCACGCTGCTAGGCCTGTAATGGCTGTAAGAGGGGACCATACCCCTATTAATCTATTTTTTTTGTGTCTTCTGCAACCACTGTTATAGACTTCAGACTCCCATGAGTATTACACATGAACATGTGTGTCTATTATAACTGTTGAATGTTTATTTTGTTTGTATTATATCAACCTATGTTCACACCAAATTTTATTAAAATCTGTCCAGTAGTTCTGGAGATCGTAGATCAAATATGAAAATTCTCTTAATTTCTTTGCAAAGTGTATATTTGTGATTTTCCAAGTTACTAATGCCAAAAAATTACCCAGACATTTAACTGAAATCTAGGTTAATACTTAATAAACTACATACAATTTCTGTTACCTGATCCCTAGTTTATGTGTGCAAATATGTACTGTGTTTCTTAATGTCATCTAATTGGAAGTTTAATTACTTAAAAAAGCTGATACTTTGCAACCTGCAACCATTTAATAAGTAAATCTAGAAAAATAAAAAATGATTTAAAAAATAAATTGTTTTAAAAATAACGATTTTTTTGTACCTTATATGCAAGATAAATTACATAACTTCTAAAATATATTTTGTTCATTTATTTCCTTATGAATTTGATTGGTAGAAAATAAAGACAGTAATTATTTAAAATCATTTGCAAGAAAAGAAGCAATGCTGTAAGAATACCTGAACTCAAGTCCTGAATATTTATGCAAAAGAAAATCTTTGAGTTTTTAAGAATACAAACTTTAGCATAAATTCTTCTCCTATTTGTTTAATTGCTAAATTCTCTAAGTTCCTAAAGCAAATGTAATAAAATATAAAGAACAAGACTGGCTTGTTATAAGATAAAAATATATAAGCGTTATTTGTTAAGTTATTTGAACATGGCAAAGGCATTACAGCTATCTGCCTAAGAGAAGAAATGCTTTCGTCGAGGACTGTTTACAGAAAAATGGTTCGTATTCACCTTACACAAGAAGGAAAAATCACAAAAACCAGCCATGTAGCCAGCTGTTAAACATGGGATTGAACACAAACTACGTCAAACTGATTGATCTTAACCACCCAGCAAATGGTGAGGTAAGCATTATTTGTAATCAATATCCAATTATAAAAATGAGGAAAGAAACATTTATTTTACTTCTTGGACTTCACTCTCTAGCCGACTGAGCAACCTATGACTTTCATGAATTGCAGATCTTATGGATGACCTCTTCCTGATTCTTAGTTCCTCAAAATTTTCTAAATCCTTGGAATCATCTGAAATCAAACATAAGTAAGAGATTAAAAAAAAAAAAAAAAGTTTTCGATTTTTAATTACATCCAAACAGGCGTTTTTCTAACTATTTGTGTGTTACCTTTATTTATTAAATATCATATTCTTCACACTTAAACCATAAATTTCAGTTCAACAGCAATATCGCAAAATAATTTTAAATTGAGCATAACTTTAGAATTTCCAATACACAGTTTCAAGCACTGAAGATAAAATTGTTTTTTGTGTACAACGGTGCCATTGCTCGCTTTGAAAAATCCTTGATTTTGTTAATCATAAATTCGTTAAAGTTTTACAAAATGTAAAACCGAAAATAAAACAGATTCCAAATTTCAAATTTGGGCTTCAAGATGCCCATATTCGCAGTAGGATTAGGTCATTCAAAATTGGATGGCTGTAGGTACCACTGTTTTATCACAATGCAAGAAACATACATGCATTTATGCAGATTCTTCTTTATTTAATTTCTTCAAATATTGGTGGCAACAATTTGAAAAGTGAAACGGACATTCAGAGTGATTCAACGAAAACAAAAACAATAGTCCTAGAGGGACAAAGCCCCTTTGGACTAAAATATAATTTAAAAAAAAACTTTCTTTTTTTGTTTAATTTATTTCTACCTTTAGCATTAAAAGATTTTTTTTATTTCATACAAAATAATAATTGTCAGGTTTAATACCAACTATTTCAAAATGCTGGGTTAAAAATTCAAAGTCGAGAAACAAACTAATATCTTGCCTTCAAACCGTATGAAAAATTGAATTCTAACAAAGTGTAAACAAAATTATTAGATACAGCAAAAGCAAACTGAAAGGTATTTAAAATATTTTGTTCTTGTAATAAATATTCATGCCATATTTCTTACAGATTACTTAACCCTTTTAAACTTAAAATTTGCATTGGAAAGTGGAAGTATTTCTCCTATTTTTAACTCGAAATACTTTTAATGAGGTATTATACAAATGCTGTAACAAATAAAAACCAATAACGACAGGTCTCTCTATGAACGTGGAATAGCAAAGCTCACTAAAATAGGGAAAATGATTATTGAACAATACATTGTTCATCAATCTTTGTTCTTTCTGTAAATAAGTTACCTTTGAAAATAGCAGAAAAAATGTCATAATTTTTTCAACAACCCCTCTGCGTCCCCAAAACAAATTATTTAATTGCCATATAACAAACAATTTTATAATGGGGAGATGTTTGGAGTCACTGCTGTAGTGACAGTCAGGTTACACCGAGTTGAGTGGCTGCAGGTAGCGAATCTGACTCCTTATAATGATTAGGTAATGTTGAGAGGTTACATAATTCTTACTGCATTTGAAACTCAAAACACATTTCATAAAATTATGAAAACCTCTTTACACACACATATATATAATTCATAGATAGCACAGATAGGTATTTAAATGAATTATAGTCCTCGTAGTGTGAGGAATCTGCTAACAAAGGTCTCTCTAGTCGAGAGTTCTGAGACATTCTTCTTATGTTATTCCGATGGAGAAAATCTTCAGACTCAATAAGCCATGCTTCCTTAATTTGATAGTAGCATTTTACATCCTCTGATTCGTTATATCTGAATGATATCAGAGGAACAATCAGGTCATTGGTTCGTCACCCCTCCTGAAATCGAGAGGCTTTGACGACAGACATGGTACAAAACGTTGAAATCTTTTGACACTAGTTCTGAAGTTATGTCTCTATAATGTCAAAAACATGTCGTGTAAAACATCGCAAAGGCTGGGAGCACTGAATTGCAGGGACTGCACACACAATTTACTTATCTCTGTGTGGTCCGCCGCAATAACATAGAAATATATTGCAAAAGTGTGGGGAAAAAAAACTGGGTTTATAAGAATGGCAATGAATTTTATTTGTATGAATACTTCATCATGGATATTAGTAAATTATACTTTTAGAACTGCACTGAAGAATACTGTAAACTACACTAGAAAGAAAAATTTTAAAGGATAATGAAATTGCTGATGAAAAAAATGAAAATTCCCTTAGAAAATTGTGCATAAACAAACAAACCCATGCATGAGCTTGTATATAGATACTATGCAGAATATGTAAATCAGAAATAACTAGATAATTAACCTGGCATAATATACATTAGCTTTCTAACACAAAAACCTGAAACTTCCATCATAACTTTTATGCAACAAAAATAAAAAAAGGGGGGGTAGGCTTCTTAAAATAATAGCTTTTTTGTATAATGCAATTAGTAATATTTTCTTTTACATAGTGCCTTTAAGATTTATTCATTGACAGTAACTGCACCATAATAAATACTTTAATTAAACGCTCTTAAACAAAAAAAGTACAATTTGATGTGAAAAAATAAATCTAAACATGGCAGAAAATTTGTTCTTAGAGCAAACCTTCTTCACTTTCAATTAGATTTACACAAAGCTATTATCTTGACATTTACTGCATACAATTACTATCTTAAATTTAAAACATAGACCTTAGGAGCTTTCCTTCTGCACCATTCAAGAAAAATGTATAAAGAGCTATACCATCTGATAAAAACATATCAAGGATCACAAGCAACTAATTATAATGGACGGTTCTCAAGTGCAATTCATTGTCAACAATTTTATCTGTTGCACTGCACACTCACAAGAATTATTTACGATGAATATTTTTATATGATACTTATTTATTTGATGTAAACGTTTTGTAACCAGTTCACAAAAACTGTCTTACCTATGATATTTCTCCCATAATACACTTTTTCATCAACATGCTGTTTATGTTTTACTTCAATATAATACGGACTTCATTATATGATCTTTATGTAACTACTTCAATCATATCAGACACAATTTAGGAATGTGATAATTTTTTTTTCAAGGGTCTTGCCCAGATATCTAAAAAATACCAAACTGAGGCACAAACAGAATTCGAAATCTATTAATAATCACAGTGTAACCATCATTATAATTCCACCTTATAAAATTAATTTTAATACAAAACATATTTATTCAAAAATAAAGACTAAATCACTTACAAAATGAACACCAAGGCTATTTTTTTTAATACTAGTAGTGTATAGAAAGCCGCCCAGACGGTATAGTGGTTAGGGGAGCCTGACTGCGATACTGAAGGGCCCGGGTTCGAATCCCGGAGAAGGCATGGATGTAAAGCTGTCTATCCCTTCATAGGAGATAGCGGTGGTCGCCTATTATGTGCCTCCAAAATAAATGGTCACCACTTCTGGCCCTAGTAGTGGCCAATGACGTTATAAGCAAGTGCTCGCCATTCTTTTAAAAAAAAAAAAGTGAAAAGATTGTGCACCTAATGGCTTCACCTCTTTGATTAAATAATGGGCTTGATCTTTTTAAGGACTCTGAAAAACAAAACAGCAAAAACAAAATATCTTATGTAAAGAGCCAAGCAGTCTAGATGGAGACTGAAAGAATATTGTTAGTCCTCATTTCACGTTCTACTCTTTTCTTATTCTTATAGCTGTAAATAAAGCTCTTCAACATTTAATTGTGTTTTTCACATTTTATTAGGATTAACTTTAAAGAGATAAAAATTTTTAATCCTATTGAATTCTTTGTTTATAGACAGTTAGCAGTGTTCAGATCATAAACAACTTACTGTTCATCACTTCGACATTTGATTATAAGACTGAGAGCAAGTCTACTCATCCAAAACACATCAAATTCACATAAAGTAAGCAACTAGAAATAAAGAGAGAAGAAAAACTGTCATAACTTACTACTTGAAAATCAACAAAAAACAGCAAAGCCAGCTTCCAAAAAACACTCTAGATGGAGACTGAAAGAATATTGTTAATCCTCATTTCATATTCTACTCTTTTCTTATTCTTACAGCTGTAAATAAAGCTCTTCAACATTTAATAGTGTTTCTTCACATTTTGTTAGGATTAACGTTAAAGAGATAAAAATTTTTAATCCTATTGAATTCTTTGTTTATAGACAGTTAGCAGTGTTCAGATAAAAAAACTTACTGTGCATCACTTCGACATTTGATTATAAGACAGAGCAAGTCTACTTCATCCAAACACATCAAATGCACATAAAATAAGCAACTAGAAATAAAAAGAGAAGAAAAACTGTCATAACTTACTACTGGAAAATCAACAAAAGACAGCAAAGCCAGCTTTCAAAAAGTGAAACAAAAGTATTACAGTTTGTATACTGCTTTCTTGACAGATGGAAGCAAGAATGGCTACAAGTGGCAGAAATAAGCACTTAGTTATGAAATTAAATAAAAACTATTAGCTGTGGAAATATAAACTAGAAAAGATTCTGGAAAAGTAAATTTTGTGGAATTTAATCACCAATGACACACCAAAAGAAACCATTACTGAAAGAATAAAATAACATGAACAAGCAGAAGCTACCATAAATTTACTCATACAAAGACAATCAAATCGCATTTTTAAGAAATAAAACAGGCAATGAAATATGGAACGAATTAAAGAAAATTCATGGAAAAATCTCTCCAGCAAAATTTATCTTCTCAGAAAACTAAAAAACAGATAACAAACACAGATAACAGCTTGAAGACACAATGCATGAACACAGTCCTTTAGATCGTAGCCAAACTGTGAGAAGATATAAAAGTTAGTCATAATGCAGCACTATAATACTAAGTAGCTCATGAAAGAGACCACAGCTTTAGGATCTCAGTCAGAATAACTGATGCTAGAATGTGTAAAAATTAAACTAATCCATGAATATTTAGAAAGAAAAGAAAGCGCACAAGCAGAAGAAACAGCTGCTTTGAAAATGAACTTCAACACAAATGTCAGATATTTCAATCAATGAAGGCACAATTATTGCAAAAAATAAGACACAGAGAAAAAGAATGCAGATTGAAGATGATTAAATTATTAAATAACTATAAAGAAAGGACGAAAATGAAAGTAGTAACCTTTTTAAGAATGACAGACAAGTGACTAAAAGAAACTGTGGAAATACACCAAACAATATAAAAGAAAGAAAGGAAGAAAAAAAAGTTGCAGTAAACAGGGAACATATGAAGATGAAAGTAAATATGATAAATTTGAAAAGACTGAGAATTATACATTTGAAGCTACAAAAGAAAGAAATCTCCAAACTCAAATTAGCTAGTTGATTCATACCTGGCATGTTATAACCAATAACAAACTTCTTCAGGAAAATAGACAAAAGCAAATCAGAGCAAATAACAATTGCTAACGGAAAACAAATGAAATCCCAAGGCATCCAAGAAGGATATTTATACTGTGTGGATGATGAAAAAAAAAAAAAAATAGAAACACAATTTTTAGATGTTTTGTATATTCTAGACCTTGAAAAATGACTAGTATCAATATGAAAAATCATAAACAAAGTGTTTACCGCTGAATTTGAAGAATGTACTCGCAGAGTAAAGAAGATAAATAAAACCATAGTGATTGTAAAAGCAGAAGGAAATTTATGTAAAATAATTTAATTGCAAGAAAAGCTGAAAGTGCAGTTATGAAAAGGTGTGAAAACAACATAGATCGCTGGCACAGACACTATGTATCTGCCAAAAAGCCGAAGAATTATGATTTAGCAACTGGACTAAAAATTGATGGAGAACTCGGAAGACTGAAAGAATAAGGATGGCGTTAGAAGTAAAATGTTTGAATTGTAGCATTTCAAGCAAAACTGCTACAGAGCAAAATCGATTTTAGATTTGATATAGTGGATCAACTCGTATATCAGCGCTAAGCAGAAAGAAATACTTCATAACATTCACTGATGATTATTCGAGATACACAATGTCTATTCACTAGCTATAAAAGATGATGCTATTTCTAAGTTAAAGAATAAATTTAAAAGGAGGGAAATAAACAAAGAAATAGAAAGGAATTAATGGAGGAGAATACCCAAACAAAGAAATTGAAGAATATCTAAAGCAATAGGGAAATGGAACATAAAACCATTGTAGCATATTTGCAACAATGGAAAGGCCAAAGAGAAAGAAAATTGATACATGATGGAAATGACAAGATGCCTTCTACTCAATTCAGGACTCAAAAGAGAATTATGGGGCATAATTGTATTGGCAGCCACCTACCTATAAAATAGGCTGATATCAAGATCAATTGAGAAAACACTGTATGACCTTTGGAATGACAAAAAGCTAAATTTAAACCATACAACAGTTTTGGGGAGCACAGCTTATTGCCTGATTCAAAAGAAATAATGTGGATGAAAAAAGGAATTCTCACTGGATACAGTGATCATACTAAAGAGCATAGAATTTACATGCCATATCCAGATAATGCTGCCATCAAAAGATGCACAATACTTGATGAAAACAAAAAGGAAACAATATCTGATGAAATAAATTATTGGAATGAAGAAATACAATGGAAAATGAATTGACAGAATCATGCTCAGAAAAAAAGACAGATGGAGGAAATGTAATTGAAATAGAAGAGCTAAACAACTGCTGACAAAACCCCAAAGAGCCTGAGTTATCTTAACAAATAGATTCTCACACATGGCAAAGAATGAAGAAATCAAAACTCACAAGACTGGCTAGAACTGCAAACTTTCTGAACCAAAGTAAGGGAACTACAGTTAAAATCTACAAAAGAAATGGAATCACTAAAGAGAAATAAAACATGGGAATTAGTTATCTTCCAAAAAGGAAAAAAAGCAATTGAGGGGGAAAAAAGACATTCAAAGTATAATTTGAAGCTTAAGGAAATATCATAAGATTTAAAACTCGTCTAGAAGATATAGGATACTACTGAAAATTCAGACATGAGACATTTGCATCAGCCATAAAAAACACTACAATAAGAACAATCTTGATGACAGCAGCTTAGAAGAACATGTATGTAAAACATTTCAAAGTTAAAAACAACTTTTCAATATGGCTGGTTAGTTTATTTAATAATGGCAAAGCACTCGAGGGCTGTCTGGCTAAGGGGTGGGATGCCTTCGTGCAGAATTTCCTAAGGGAAAGTAGATGGAATACACACATTTCTATACGGAGACCTGAAAGAAGAAATATATATATAAAGCAACCAAAAGTTACATTTTACCAGGGGAAGAAAACAAAATCACAATTAAGTATTTATGGACAACAAAAGGCAGCCAGAAACTGGAATCACAAAATAGCCGAAATTCTATAAAATAAGTATAAATCAGAGGAAAAGCTGATTCATGCTCCTCATTAAACAAGGAACATATAAAAACTTATATAATATATGCTGATGACATATTATAGTGAGTGACAAGAATGAATCAATTCAAGAAGTTCAAGAAATCTCAAAGAATAGTTTGACATTTGAAATCTTGTAGTAGTATCTACATATTTAGGAATCAAAACTGGAAGAGAAAAGGAAGGAAGTTTTAAAACTCACCAAGCTAACGTAATCAGAGGTACAACTGAGACATTTGATTTCAAATTTCAAAAGAAACTAAGCAATACACCCATGACTACTAAGAAGAAACTTGGTTCTTGTGGATGTAAAATCAGTCATTCCTTTGCTGCTCCTTGGGCAACATTCTCCATGATGAGATAGCTAACTGACCAATGAGTACTGGACATTCTAAATGAATGTATTAAATTGCAAATGTCCAACTATCTGAAGCAACTTATTTTTCTCTTTTGATGCCTCTTAAATAAAATAAATTATAATTTATAGCATATTTTCAATTTGTCAGTTTGTGAACTATTTTATAACTTTAAATTTTGTTCAAATTGGGCTTTAAAGGCTACACGTTGGTTAACAATGCTTCAGAATAGTGATTCCCAAGGTGTGTACTAGCAGACATTATCTTGCATCACATAAAACATAACGGCATTGCCCACTCCTAAGGCCAGAAGTGGTGGCCACTTCACTGTGGAGGCACCTAATAGGCGACCACTGTTATCTCCTATGAAGGGACAGACAATTTTACATCCACACCTTCTCAGGGATTCGAAACCGGGCTCTTCGGTATTGCAGTCAACTTCCCTAACCACTATGTTGTCTGGGTGGCAACTTCAAAATAATGCTTTTTAAAATCATAATTATATGTATCTACCTGTTGTTATGAATTAATAATTATCAATTGATAATTAATATTTACATGCATTTAATTATCACATTATTCTCTTGTCTCTTTGAGAGGAATTATATGTATACCAATCACAAGGCTGAAAAGTTTGGGAAAAATTGTTTTAGAGCGATTGAATCAATTAACTTTTTAACTTTTCTTCCCAACTCATTGAAGTACTTCATCAAGTATTTTAAAAATAATTAAAAACATCAACTTTTGATTATTA
Source organism: Stegodyphus mimosarum (assembly GCA_000611955.2). NCBI lineage: Eukaryota > Metazoa > Arthropoda > Arachnida > Araneae > Eresidae > Stegodyphus > Stegodyphus mimosarum. The sequence goes on along the minus strand of KK112554.1, from coordinate 190,526 downwards.
TATCATTGCAATATATTCTGCCTGAAGACATAAGTTTTTATTTACAGTTTCTAAGCCATTCTCACATGCACAACAAAGTGCATTTAATCCCTTAAACTTGCATCAAGACCCACCAGCAACCGACTGTTAAAAGCTGCCAAATACTGGTAGTTCAGTGAAAGGTAAGATTCCTGGTAAACGGTCCAGCTGCATTGGTGTTTTCATGGTTTTTCCCATGTGTAATGTGGATACGAGACAATTTCCCTTAAAACGTCCTCCAAGGAGCATCCCTCCCTTCTTGTGCAGTGCCTAATGGCGGAGCACATAATAAATAATAAGAATAAACTTGCATCAATCATATCACACCTTAGTAATAAAAGACAACATTTTTTATATTCTTTAAATTAATAGCAGAAAACCATATATAAATTTTAAAATCTACAAAATTACCTAGTTCAGAATAGCAGTTTTCATCATCTATAAACATTTGATTTGTGACCAGTTGATAATATAAGCCAAGCTTTTCCATCAGTTCTTCATGAGTGCCCTGTTCTTTTATGATTCCATTTTCCATGGCACAAATTACATCAGCATTTCTAATTGTTGAAAGACGATGAGCAACGATCACAGTTGTTCTTCCTTCTTGTGCCTAAATAAATGCATCAAAGTAACATAATATATATATATATATACATGTGCAATTTAAAAAGCCAAATACTTGTGCTAAAGCTGCAAAGTAATAAATCATTTATATACACTGGTGTGCAAAAATTAAGGACGAGACGGTTTTTTCAATATAACTTTGTACAAAAGCTTTCCAAATCAACACATTTAATACCGTAAGATCCCCAATACATAAGGACATGAGTAATGTAAGCAACACTTACTAAAAGAGAAATCAGAGGGATAAAAAGAAGCTTTATTGAAAAAGCAGCATGGAGCGCAATGCGACTGAAGGCCAAAACATCCCTGTGATGGGTGTCCAGCAAGAAACATTCGGTCTTTAATAGGGGATATGATCTCCCCTGACTGCTAGGCAAGTTTCACATCATTTGTGCATGCTGGATATGTGGTTGTTAATCAGCTGTTGAGACACTGCTGCTCGTTCCTCTTGTAGCACCAATCGCAGTTTCAGAATCCTTACTAGCGATAAGTTATGTGCTGCCACGGGTCTCCCTAGTAAGTTCCGTACATGCTTGATGGGATTTAGATCCAGAGACCTTGCCGACTAATCCATGTGTTCAATATCTTCTTTCTCCAACAGCTCTTCGACAGTAACTGTGCGATGAGGTGGAACGTTGTCGTCCATGAAGAGGAAATGAGGACCCATAGCCCTTGTGAAAAGAAGCATGTAAGGAAGAAGAACCTCGTTGCAATAGCAGTCCCAGGTGACGAACCTCTTTGGGAGATATGAAGGTCGGTCCGGCTACCAAGCATTATGTCTGCTCGAGCGAAAACTTCGCGACCTCCAAAACAGTCCCTTTTGATGATGTTGAACGGGTTATTGAGTGTTCCCCGCTCTGTCCAGATGTGTATGTGTCTATAATCGCAACTCAGACTAAATCTGCTCTCATCTGTAAAGAGTACTCGTCCCCATTCATTGTCTCTCCGATTCCGGTGTTCCTGGCACCACAGAGAACGCCTTCTCCGATGGGCAGGCATTAGAGGTACACACCGTATAGGGCGTCGTGCAAACAGACCACCACCATGCAGTCTTCTGGCCACGGTAAAACGCGATATTGGTCGTCCAGTCGCCTGTGTCTAGCGATTTCTCCCGCTGTCTGCCGCCTGTTACTTCTGGCCTGTAAGACAATATACCGGTCATCTGCGGGTGTGGTTCCTTGTGGACGACCACTACTAAACCCCCAGATAACTGTTCCTGTAGTTTGAAATTGTGTCCAAAGTCGTGAAACGATGCTGTGAGCAATTCCGAACTCTGCAGCCACACTTGTCACACTGCGGCCTTCCTCCAACTTCCCAATGATTCGACCTCGGGTAAAAGCATCCAGATGTCGTCTAAAAGATTGATTATTCGCCATTTCTCGCTGAGGCAGCAACTCAGTGTGACTTTAACTTCTATACGGCGTGCAATCTCTTTGCCAGAAATACTGATCTTACACCGACAACATGCTTTATACTACTCAGACACTCCCGCATTATGTCCACCTGCATATCTGCGTATGTGCTACTGTACATGACCTTACTTAATCTCCTGATTGGTCTTTCTGTCCGCTCTGCCTCTTCGTTCAGCTGATATGCTAATTTTTCGACTTGGTCCTTAATTTTTGCACACCAGTGTATATATATATATATGTAATATTTGTACGTAGGTATGTACATGCACACATATGTATATCTAATACACAGAAGAATGATTTTACAACATAAATAGTTCTGTTTCAGATCTTATAGTATAATACTTATTCTTTTTTATTTTACATTATAACACTATTTTTAATAAAAAGAAGCACTTTATACAAGTTTCTATCAATATTTGTATTACACGAGAATGTTCATACAGTTTGGTTATTTCTAAACTATAAATTATACTAAGAGGTATTAACTGGAGATTAAAACAATGGGATGAAGGCAGTTTAAAATTATTAGTTCACTATTAATTATGCCAAATACTAGGTTAAATACAATGAGATTTTAACTTCTTTTTCAAAAACTGATTCAAACTGCAGTTACTTAAAATGGAAAGTTCTTAATATATACAATAGTTCCATTCTGTAAATGAGTATGTAACAGATGAACAGTTAATATGAGTTACATGGCACATTTTATAAATGGGAGAAAATGCTACAGTATACTATATTTTATGCATATGGTGACACATACAGATTATTGAGTATCTAGTTGCAATTATATGCTGAGTTTCCAAAGCCAGATAGTTATTTAGCACTATTTAAAATATACAGTTAGCAATATGATTTCAAAATACATATCTGATTCACAGCATTATATTTTAAAACATACAGAAATTTGAAAAAGTGTATATTACAAACTGTAGCCGTTCAGATCGATATATATTAAAACTGAAAGTAGTTTCAACAGGCACATTTGATAAATGTTAGACATTAAAAAAAAAAAAAAAAAAAAAAAAATCATGTAGCATAAAGATTTTTATTTAAAAAAGAAAAATAAAATTAAGTACAAAGCACTTCAAATAAATTTACCTTCCTACAAAGTGAAAGCATATACAAGAAAATTATTGAATTAATTTTAACAAGTAATAATGACAAAAAGTTTTGCATACAATTTATTTGAACTAAGAAACACATTTTAACATGAACTAGGTACAGCTAAAATTGGTTTTTGGACTTCCATATTGATATTTTTTTTTTTACTTTTCTAAAATGTTTACAAAATTTTTAATTTGCCTTCTTAATTGTATGCAACTGTTTGTATCAAAAAACCAGAAAACTAAATGATGGCAATCAAATTCTGCAGCAAATATGATTTTATTAAAATTTTCTGGATATCTTCTCTTTTTGTAAAACTTTATTTAAATAGTAAAGACTCCATTTTATCAAATGGTAACAAATTGGGTAGAAATTTTACTTAAGAAACAAAATATATGTATATGATTTCCTGTTCGTTCATATGTCAGCTAATTCTGTTTGACAGAAATCAGAACTTGTAATACCCTCAACTCCTGATTAAAGGAGGCACAATAACTGAACCTTGTCTGCAAAAACGTTAAGATTGCTTACTGTGGAACACTAGGTAAATTACCATCACAAATCGTCAAAATACAACAAAATTTCTATGGGGGGGAAAAAAAATCTGAAAGATTTCGGATTTTAAATTACGTCCAAAGGCGCGTTTTTTTAACGTTTCGTGTGCTACCTTTTTTTTATTAAATATCATGTACTACGTACTCAAACCATAAAATTCAGTTCAAAATCAATATCGAAAATCATTTT
>KK112554.1:98723-186390 GCA_000611955.2 Stegodyphus mimosarum | reverse complement strand
GCGAGAAACATGCATACATTTATGGAGATTTTTCATTTTTTTAAATTTAATGCAGAGCGATAACATTTAGTGGCAACAATTTGAAAAGTGAAACGGGCATTCAGAGTGAATCGACGCAAAATCGCAAAACGAAAGTAATAGTCCTTCGGGACTAAATCCCTTTGGACTAAAAAGAGAAGAAAATGTGCAAGGTAATACTAGTAACAGGACATGTAAACATATTTAGGAACTATTTTTATCCACAAGAGTATGTAATATAACTATAATATAATCTGGAATATATAAATATTGAAAATTAAATTGCTAAATCATAAGAATATATTAAGCATACAACAATTAATCTGTTTCTCATTGAGTCCTATCGTAAAACAAGAGTGACATAAACCAAAAAAAAAGAAAAAAAATCTGTTTTGAAATGGGTTCTTGTTTTCAGTGCTTCTTTAATTCACATAATCAAATTAACTCATTTTCCAAATTATGCTCCTTAAAAGTACAGATAAATGTTAATATTATTTTTTCTGTTAATTGTATGCGAATTATTCTTCTTTCCTGTGTTTTTTAACTGCTGTCAGATTTTGACTTAACTGTGGGTATTAACATCCAAATAAATTGAGAGTAAACTTTATATAATTTATACAGTACAAGGTCTGACAACCCGACTCATCAGGACCTCTGTGATTCCGAATTTAGGAATTTTCTGGATTTTAGATCATCAGTTTAAATTTAGTAAGATGACATGCAGAAATTATAAAATTAAAAATCTGAAACATCAATTTATGAAATAACAAAGTATTTATCACTTCAAAAGAATAAAAATTTACAAACACACACAAAAAAAGGCTTGACATTTATTTGTTTACTTTATTAAATATTTCTTTCAATATAAATTATATAAGTTGCTTCATTTTTGGGCTAATAATTTCTAACTGCATAGATACACAGAACTTTTTATTCAGTTATAAAGTTCAAATTCTATAATTATATTGTCAGGAATTTCCACTAATTTGTCAATCGAAATTTTTTCGTTCTCAACAACCTCTCTGTTACTTTCTTCACTATTGGTGGTGAAAGTTTCTAGAACCATAGTACAGATTTCGCCGCCGATTAGTTGTTTGATTATTGGAGCACTGTCATGCGCTATTGTTTATGTATCATGAGATTGGCAACTAAAGACATGCTATTCTGCTCAAATTTGACTTCCTCCTATCACGTTCTGAAAAATGAAGCCTGAATTATATACATATTTTTTAAAATTTATTATGCATGCATCTATATCCCCCATATGTTAAAGGCTTATTCAGTTTTGATGAAATATATTCCCACAGGGTATCCAATAAATATTGGTATGAACTTTAAGGGTAGGTAAAATAAAGCTAAAATGATTGCGAATTGCATTGCAACCCACGTCCACAAATGTCACTGTACATTGCTAGATAGTGCTGTTTACAATGTTTGAGCTGGTTTGGTTGGTGACTGCTTAGTCAGGTCATACCTTCTACTATTACCTATGACATTATTGTGTAACTTGTTAGCTAATTTAACATTTAATTTTTGTATCAGTGAGGTTTTATTTAAAGTGGTATTCAAGGAGAAATTTAATTTCTGTTCGAAATTATACGTTTGGTTTTATTCTTTTCACTTAGTTGTTTGTTTGGTATTTCACTTAAGGGTTATTAATTTTAAATTTTGATTTTATGTTACAAATGTTACAATGTGGAGGAAGGGTTATTAATTTTAAATTTCGATTTTTTGTTACTCTGATTGGTATTTGAACTTAATTGTTAGTCCAAAGGGATTTAGTCCCGAAGGACTATTACTTTAAGATTCTCTTTGAAAAGGGGGCCACATTCAAAATATAAAAAAGGTATGTTTTCTTTTACTTCCATTCCACCTGCAAAATCTTGTAACCAGATTCTGTAAAATCTGTTTGATTTCTTATTAAATAAATAATTGAATATTTTTACTTTACTAAACAAACCCATTCTTTTAATAGTTTAGTTTATACAAACCTATACTGGACTATTTGCTGGGCTATAACTCGAAATGAATTTCTATGATCACTCAATGCATGATTTGTTCTCCATTATGGAAGATGTGTTTGGAGACATAAGAGTGTGTCGTTTGGTTTGATGGATTGGGTATGGACTTATTGCTTGGCCCACACATTCTCTAGATTTGAGCAGACCACCTTTCTTTCTTTGTGGAGCACTTAAAACTTGTATATGCTTATATATAAGTGTGAAATGGATCTGGTTGCAAGAATTGTCTGCGCTGCGGCAGATATCCAAGCAAATCCAGGTGTTTTTGAAAATGTCCAACAATCCATGGGATATCCATGTAGTATACACATGGCTTGTAACGGTAGAAGCTTTGAACATCTTTTGTAACATTCTGAAATAGTATCATCTACTACATATTATATTTATGAGCAATATTACATTTATGGAATGGTAAATTTGTCAACAATAAATACTTCTGGTAATCTGCCTTGTGTTCCTTCATTTTTTATAGGTCTGAGAGCATCTTCCCATGACACTTCTAGTCATGGTTTGCTATATAATCTCAATTCTTTTGATGCTCCCTGCCTGCCCATCAAGTTTATACCAATATTTATGGGACACTGTTTACTTGAGGTGGTACCTTTTTGCCACACATTTTGGCTGGGTTTTTTATTGTAAACAATTTTTAGTTATAAGAATTGTTTATAAATGCAAACACGCACATACATACACAGTGTGGCAGATGGTGGGCAATAGATCACCCGTCAGACTAGCATCACATGTGCATAAAGGAAAAGTATAATTAAGGCATACCAGAATAACAAATCAGTTATTCTTAATTTAAATAGAACTTCTAAAATTTTCTAACAAATTTTCCCTCATCAACACATTTAACACTTCACAATTTAAGTTAGTAATTGTCATCATGCGCAATGTCAGCACAAAAGGTTTCCCATGGTGTTTGGTATTCATTTACTGATATTTAAAACAAACACTTATTTCGGCATCACTGCAAGAGTCATTTCTGAAGCTGCCGTGAGTTCATAATCATGCGGTGATGAAAGCAAAAATTATTTGCCCAGTTGGTGTAAGGCTTGTATAATACCTACATAGACATAAAATTAGCAAAACTTTCTTCAACATGGAGGTGTTTTACTACGCAATGAAATAAAATTAAGAATCAGGCCCTTCCACTTGTTTTGTTATGAAAAAATGTCTACTGCACATGCATGAAACACTAAGCATATGCTACCCTCAGAATATAATTCTTTCTTCCTTTTTGAAAGATAATTTAAGAAAAAAAATTGTCGGTGATTGAAAGGTCCAGATATATCATTCTGGATTGTACTATATACACAAAAGTAATAGTTTTGAATTTCAGAAAAGAAATATTTTTATACCGTACACTGTACAATGCATACACTATGTGTATCATACCGTGCACTGTTCACAGCATGAAATCTGCAATGCATAGTTTCACAGTAATTATTTTAATTAACAGAAACATGTAGAAGATTAACTACGCAATGAAAAATAACCAACCTTATCTAACGCTTGCTGCACTACTGCTTCACTTTCAGAATCAAGAGCAGATGTCGCTTCATCCAAAAGCAAAATTTTAGGGTCACGAACTAATGCTCTGGCGATAGCAATTCTTTGTTTCTGTCCTCCTGATAGCTGAGCTCCTCTTTCGCCAACAAGAGTGTCATAACCCTAAATACATGTAGATTTAACAGCAGAACAGAAATTTATTTCTAGTTACTCTAAACTGCACTACTAAGAAAAAAATTAGTACTTATAAAATCAAAAGAAACGTCTGAACATCCTACATATTAAAATGGGATAAGAAAATAGCTAAAGATTTTTACGTTAAACTGTGTCTGGCACATATTTAATGAAAAAAATTCAGCTAGTTTTGATTTTTTAAATCTTTGATCATATACTTCCAGTTGCAAAAATGTTTTAAATGATGCAGATATTCATGTTTTGGCATTTTAAAATTAATGAAATCAATTTTATAAAAATTAGGAAATATAAATTTTTATGTTTCTTCTTCCCCATACTTATATTTAGGGAAACATTATACTCATTATAAAAAGCACAATTAAAAAACTGCAACATATGACAAAAATTAATCAAGATATTTAGTTTTAAATTTGGACCTCATATTCAGCAGCTATACATTTGAAGAATAATAAAACATAATTTTAGGAAAAGATTTCTGATGTTAATAAATTAAGGGAATTTCTATGAATATTATTATTAAAAGTACTCAACAATATAATTTCTTTTCAAAAGAGCCCCACCAGTGGTCCATAGTTAAGACCACCAAATACTGGGAGTTTGTTTTCTGGAATTAATCTCAGGTGAATGGGCTGGCTGAATGGTTGGTTTTCATCATGTGCAACATCCAAAGAATTAGTCTCCCCTAAAATGTCCTCCATGAAGGCATCCCTCCACTTAACATAGGTAACTTTTGTGCGCTCAGCCATATTCAAATAACTATTAAAAAAGAGATTTTATTCATAGAATCATATGGAATTCTTGTTCTAAAAAATGCTGGCAAGCTTCAGTTGTCATATTGCCACCTTGTGACATTCCTTGTATAAATTAAAAATAAAAAGTATTTCAAGTTTAACTAAATTTTTTGCCTGATTTTTACATTAGGATTCTAAAGGGACAAACAGCATGGAAAAATTAATAACACATTTCTAACATTTCAAAACTCAGAAATTATCTGTGTGAAAATTCTTTTGACAAAGCAACTGTAAAAAAATTATAAATTAAGAACGTTACACACTAAAGTTAAGTTAAAGTTACAGGAAAAAGTTAACTAAGTTAAAGGAAATAAGTTAACTAAGTTACAGGAAAATACTACTGAATGGTATTTAAGGGGGAAAATATCAACTTATTTAATTTATTGATTAAAGGACAAGTCAAAACTGACATCAAGAATTCCACACTTTTGAGTTATTTACTTCAATTTGTCTCATATGGGAGTCAAACTTTTTGTATTGTGCTTTAGAAAATTAAGGGGAAAAAATCCTAAATATAAGTATAGGGACTGGAGGACTATATAAAAAGTTGTATTTTGTATAACATTAATTTTTTAAATTTAAAAATAAAAAAACTTGCATATTTTAAACCATTTGTGTAACTGCAAGTACATGTATATAACTAATGGTTGTGAAAATAAAGGCTGGATATGGAACTTTTTAGACACAATATACATGCAATTGATTTCCTGTGTTATTATGCTAATACAATTTACCTTCACTAAACTGAGATCAAGATAAACCACCACTCATTTTTATTGAAATGTGATTAAAAATTTACTATTGTCTAATTTTCTGTGTATAAGCTGAGAATTTTTAGCAGATTTTTTTGTACTTCCGCATTATCTACCCAGCAGTCAAAAGAATCAATGGGCAAATTGCTGTACTGCCAAAGTACGCAATACAGAATATAATGAACATGTATTTGATATGGCAACCCACTAATGGTTATTCATGCATTGTGTCAGCATGTAATTGGGTGTCTTTTTGGAATTCCCATGACATACACAATCGAATTTTCTGAAAATGTACTGCTAAAGACCACCAGCAAAGTGTTCGAATGCGAGAAGGAAATTGTTTGAGAATAGCCAGATGTTGTTTACATAGCTGTTCACTTTATTTATTGTTGTCAAAAGAATATACATCTGGTAAGTTTTGTCACTCTGACAGCTCACATTGTCTTGATATTTTTGTGAATAAAACTACTGATCTATGCAGTAGTTTCAGTATTGCATAGTATTCAGTATGTAGAAGTATGCATGTCTAGTACAGAAAAAGAATGTATAAAAATTGGTTTTTCTCAATAAAAGAGACTCTTTGATTAAAACAGGTAGATATGAACATGGAAAGCAGCACTGATTTGCTCTGTAATGCTGAGAATTCTGCAGTTAAATTTGCAAAATGCAGTATTTTTTCAATTAAAATAGTTTGCTGTGCACACGGACAAAGAAAATCGAAAGTTGTTTTATTTTGGATGCTTGCTGCATTTCTGATTTGCTTAATTTGTTACTGTTTCACAGAATTCTGACTATTTTGTTATGGATGCTTAAGTAATTTTCACTGTTTCATTATGGACATATTTTCAATTTTAATTTTGTTTATCTGTTCCTATTTTAGTAATTTTCATTGTGCACCATTTTAAAAAAACGCCTAATGTTTTTCATGTGTTAGGTTGGCAAAAAACAAAATACGCCAATAAACGGTAACTTTGCAGGAGATCTGGGCAGATAATATGAAAATCCCACTCTTTCAGTAATGAAGTTTAGGGATCAGCTTATACACAAGTTCAAACTCATTTAGAAAAAATTAAACCATAAAAACAGTATAGGTTTAAACTGTAAAAAAAAAAAAAAAATTATATATCCTAATAAGCATTAATTAAATTTAAGTAATTTTCTCAAGTCTTTAATTTAAGGCAAATTTGGGAGAATATCATCACCCTGCATCTTACCTTCTTCATAGATATGATTTTTAATTCCGTTAATAGCATTGCTCAGCAAAAGTGATATCTTTCAGGTTAGAACTATCAGACTACAATATTCTTTTCTCCATTTAATCACTATGTAGCAGAAATGACGAATCATATTTTAAGCTTAAAAAAGAAGTTGCGAATGAGCGATGGGAGGGGGGGATCTTGCAGCTACTTGAGAATAGTTACCACAGCTCATAAATAAAGTGAAATTCGCCCCACTATTGCTAAAATGCCTAATTTGGAATGAAAGTTGGGAGAACTGAGAAAATGATACTTTTAGTGCCAAAAGTACCTTTCATTTTAAAATGCTCTTACCCCCATTTTTTTAATTGGCATTCCCCTTCAGTTTTTTTTGTTAGGTTTAATTAATTATCTATTACTTGCAACTTTGGTAACATACACACATAAGATTTTTAGGGCAATTTTAATTTCAGTTAATGTATGGGTTTTCAGTTTCAACTGAATTTTTGTAGTAAAATCATATTTCTTGGTTTATATTCAGAAGAAAAAAAAATTGCTAGAAATCTGTTCAAATCTAGGAAAAATTCCGATTTATTAAAATAGCAAAGCTATTAAAATATTGTCTCTAAAGTGTAACACAGTGGGGGAAAAAATTAATACTTAAAAGCAATAGTTTTTACACAAAACACTCCACAGAATTTCAGATGACTTAATATAAACAGAAATTCATAGTATAATACCATTTTAGCTGTGAAAGTGTATAGGTAATTCAAATTTTAATTATTTTAAAAATTTTAGATGGTCTTGATTTAAACATAAAAATAGCATGTGCTAAAATGTTAACAGATCTCTTACAGCAAAGTAAGGAAAGTGGATGTACCAAAATTTAAAGAACAGAATATTGGGCAATAGTACCAATTAGTAGCTTTGTGGATGTATATCAAAATGCAACCACTGTAATTTTAGAAACTTCTACTATATATGCAAAAGTACAAATATTTATTCCAGCTGTCATGTTTACTTTCCAAAAGAATTATACTAATTAGTACAATTACCATAATTTTAGAAACTTCTACTGTACTGTACTGTACTGTATATACAAAAGTATAAACATTAATTCCAGCTGTTGATTAATATACAAATATTAATTCCAGTATATTTACTTTCCAAAAGAATGATACTAATTAGTACCTTTTTCACAACAGATTCCTTTCTATTTGCTTTTGCTAGATAAGAAAGAAAGAGAAAAATTTGTTCACCAGCAAGCAGCGTTTTGTATGTGTGAAGTATGTGAAAAGTAACTGATTATTATGGCTCTGAATAGTTACAAGCCTTTAAATATCTTTGCTGCTTGCACAACATTGCACTGCAGAAAAAATGACAGAATGAGAAATGAAATATATATACATTTATACACACCAATATGTACCTAGATATATTTATATATTCATAAATTTGGGTAGCATGTTCCCTTTCATTTCCTATACCCCTGCCCATACCAAAAAAATTAAAGAAAAGAAAATTAATTTTAAGAATGTGCACTGAGTAATTCATAAAGTAGTAACACTGGCCTCAATGTTCCCACATAAAGTCACATTAATAAATGTTAAATGGGACTGCTAGAGGCAGAAGAAGCATTATGGCTGCTGAATATCCTTCTGACATGATTGCTACTCTAAGAATAAGAGGTAAGTCTAACTGTTAAGTAAGATGTATTTTTTTTTACGACCACAACCTACAGTTACATTTTATACTAAATATTTACCACTACAATATTTTACAGTTTTCCGCAGAGCAATGACTGAAAGTAAAAGAACATTTCCGTATATAATTTCCAATAACTACCAATATAGTTGTCACTTTAGACACAAATTACTAGTAATTCATTTTGAGTTTTATCCTACACAGCCAAACAGATTAGCTGCATAACACCTCCCTCATTTAAAGCATTAAGTTGGGCTAGCTTTCCTCAGAAAATCTTCCATGAAGGCATCACTTTCCATAGGGTGTAGTATTAATGTGCTTTACCCTAACTAAATAATTCACCCAGAACTTTCTCAAACCTTGGTCTTGTCAATGGTTAAATATAATGGCTGAATGAAAAATTTTCAAATTTCCTCTGTATTGTCTCTAGATATCAGATGGCGTGACCATGCACTGGGTTTTGTAAGGTTGATATATTTGCAATTGCAACCAGTTTGAAACTGCCTTCAGTATTTGGTGACAGGGAGTAGAAATACCGAAAATATTTTATCTGGTGGGTAAGGATGATATCTATGGCTACATGGCAGAGATATGGTTGAATTTTGTGTTAACTTGGAGAGTGTCATAATGAATACTTGAAATATTACAATATGCATATGGTAAAGAAGCATTTAGCCACTGTTAGTATTTCAGTGACTGTGATGTATGGGTGACGCCAATGAACAAGACGCATAGGGGGCGCTAACTCTCAATCCGAGAGGCGCCAAAGTTTTAGTTTCAAAGGAGGGAGACCTTCTGAGAGGTCATGAAAAAGGGAAGGCTTATGGGAGCCGTTAGTAAAACGATTCAAACTAATATTAGGTAATGTACATATTTCAGTATTTGTAGTGTAGTTTTAGTATTTAGTTTTGTGTGTGCAATAAATGTTTAAAATACAAGAAGGTGGAGTCATTTTCTCTATGAGGCGAGACAGCAGAGAGGAGAGATATCACAATGACAGAGGTTCATCATGTGGTAACATGTGAGTTACCAAGAAAGCCTGCTATGGCAGGTTATCCATAGAAGTTATTGATGTCAATATTCCACAATCACAGGCAGGCAGCAAATAATGACTATTGTGTAAATGTCTTCAAAACCATTTTTGAAAAGCTACAAGGAGAAGAAAAACTGGATTTGCAAATATCTTGATAGAATAAATAGCGATTTTGCTTCTGCATAATGCCCAAATACATGTTGCTGCTATAGAATCTGAATTTGGCCTGTTAACACTAAAATACCTTCTATGTAGTATAGACTTAGGTGACATTTTTGCGAATTCTCAAATAAACAAACAAAAGCATGCTCACAATGCCAATATGTCAGAAAATGATCTAATTCATGTTTTGAATCATTTATGAAAACATAAAAAGCATAATTGTGAAGGATTTAAATTTAAAAAAATGTACATATATTTGCTTATTTCATTATGGGATCATGGTAAAGCACTAAAAGACTATATGCCTAAGAGGAGATATGCCTTTGTGAAGGGCTAAGAGACACTGGTTTGTTTCCATATTATACACACACACAAAAAAAAAAACAATTAAAGGACCCATGCTGCCAGCCCATTCGTTTGGAATCAAACTCAGGTCAAACTATCAGTGTTCAGTGACTTCACCACTTGGCTGTCATAAAACACACAAACTACAGAGCCCATACAATCATCTGATCTCTAAAACAAAAAATTAGTTTCAATATTTTTCAATCAAACTACATACTTTCACAGTTAATATATTTATATATTATTTCCCAAACTGTTAGGTTAAAACTTCAAAAAGCAAGACTGAAGACAATATACCTTTGGAAGCTGAATTATGAAATCATGAGCATTAGCCATTTTAGCAGCTGCAACTATGTCTGGAAATGTAACACCTTGATGACCATATTCTATATTTGTTGCAATAGTTCCACTAAACAAAATAGGTTCTTGACTCACAACTCCAATCTTAGATCTTAGCCAATTCACATTTAAACAACGCAGATCATGACCTCCTAATGTGATCTATAAGTAAATGAATATGCATTACATGAACGATTTTCATAGTAATAAAAATAAAAATTGTGTAATTATGAAAGAATTTAATATGTACATCGAGGAAAACAACACAAACAAAGAGTTACTTCATTCTAGGTCGCCAAATGACAAATTTTAAATTGCATTTTTCATGCCTTAGAGATGAATTCAAATATATATATTATTTATATATATTTATTATTTGTATATAATATAGCATTACTTTAGTATTTTTCACAAAAAAAAAACTGCGTTACTGATATGACTGGTTGATCGTTTTGCACAGCTTGATTTTGCATTCAAAGTTATTCCATATTCCAAAATATCAGGTTTTGTAAAAATAGGTCATGGAGGTTTTTAAAATAATAACTTCAAAATTTTAATTCTCTATGTTAACTGAACTTGATTTATATTTCATAATATTCCTTTACAGATTAAATTTTTGAATTCCTTTCTCCAACTAGCTGTCATCCAAGAAAATTAATTAAGGCATTTATTCTAAATCTCAAATAAAAATAATAATACAGTAGAAGTCCAGAAATCCGCAATGCTTGGGACCAGCGGTTGTGCGGATTTCAGGACAGAAAAGCCAAATCATAATATTCAGACTAAAAGTGCAAAATAAATAAGGCATATTAGATACATTTGCTTAAATTACTATGTACAATAATATACATTATTTTATTATATGCATTAAATTATATGTATATATATATATTATTCATTTATATTAGTGACTACAGGAAAATTTTAAAGCATTAAGGACATATACAAAAGAGACATGTAAAAATAAGGGATACTAATAAAGCATAAAATATTTAATTTTTTTTATTTGTTTCAAACATTTTTCTGATAGAGGTTTGTTTTAAAACTTTAGGTGCTCCAGAGTAAGATTTTTTTTTTTTGTAAATTCTACAGGGTCACAATCTCTTGCTCTGTGACACAGCTCTGTTGTTCTAAATATTTTAGGTATTTTTCCCCATGTTCCAAACCCTCATTAAAAGATATTTTCTCACTCCTTTCACATTCATTATCTGTGCCGATGTTGGTATCGTTTTCTTGCTGTGGCGAGTTCAAAACAGAGCCAATGATTTCATCATCCATTATCTGCCTCATCTGAACACATCATCCATACTAAAAACCTCTTCTGGGGTAAGATTTTTTTTTCTGCCACTAACACAGAATCATTATTATTCCGTAATTATGACGTCATTATTGGATAAATATTTTTTCTTCGGTATTTCATTCTCCATTCTGCGGTTTCTGGAACCTATAACTTCATTGTTTATATTTTGAGATTCAATGCGGATTTCAGGAGTTGGTGGATTTTCGGTACTTGACTGTAATAATAAAAACTTTAAATAATTATCATAAATTTTTTTGAAAAAGTTTTGACTAGCAGTCTATAAAATTTTCATATTCTACAAAATTAATTTTATGTGCCCATTTCAAAGTACTAAGTTTTTAGCCATAAGATTCAAGAACTTATGTGACTGAATACTTAAAATGATTAGTAATTAATAAAATTACTATAGTAAAAACGCAATAGAATGGCAAATTTGAATCTTATGTTATGCTGTATTATTGAGTACACTTTACTATCATTTTTTCTCTTCTATTTTCTCTTTACAAATTTTAGTCTCAATTTCAGTTTTATGAACTTCAATTTTCTTCAAGTATTATAGTTTAAACATAAGCTGATACCAACAATACCCACAAAGTTGGAATATTAACAATTTTTTTTTTAATTTTACACAGCAGAAATGTTACCATTGGTTAAATTTCACATTTTGTGTTTATTTTTGATAATACACAGTCCAGTCACATTAATGTGACCACCACGTACTTTCCATGTCAGAGTTAAATAACCAATCACAGAAGGCAGGTGGCAGCACAGTGCAGTTGAGCGTATATAAAGGGTGTGTGAGGGCTTCGGAAAACATTTCAGTCGTTGGCGTAATGCAGAAACGAAGCGATTTATCCGACTTCCAAAAGGGCATGATCATTGGCTTTCGGGCCAAGGGTGGAAGCATTTCCGAAACGGCTGAGTTTGTGAACTGTTCGCGTGCCGCCGTGGTAAAAGTGTACCGTGCATGGCAAAATGGGACTGTCCAAAATCAGCGACGTGGCAAATGTGGTGCACCACGGGCCATAGATGACAGAGGCGAACGACGGTTGCGGAGATGCGTTCGGGCAGATAGACGGGCTACCGTTGAGCAACTGACCACCAAAATGAACCAAGGGGCTACCAAAAGTGTCTCCCAAAGTACTATTCAGCGAACATTGCTGCGTCTGGGCCTCCGAAGCAGACGCCTGGTTCGTGCACCTATGCTGACTGCTGTTCATCGACGGCGAAGGCTAGAATTTGCACGCCAGTACAGCAGCTGGACGTCCACTGAGTGGCGACAGGTTGCGTTTTCGGATGAATCGCGTTTTATGCTCCATCGGACAGATGGACGTTGGCGTATAAGGCGTGAAACCTCTGAAAGGAACCACCCTGCAACCATTGCCGGAACGGTCCAAGCTGGAGGCGGGAGCATTATGGTCTGGGGAATGTTTTCCTGGCATTCTCTAGGTTCACTGATCATTGTGGAAGGCACAATGGATCAATACAAGTACGCATCTGTCCTTGCGGACCATGTTCACCCCTACATGCGCATTGTTTTTCCTCAGGATGATGGCATCTTCCAGCAGGACAATGCGAGGTGCCATACAGCTGCCAGTGTACGTGCGTGGTTCGAAGAGCACCAGGATGAGTTTACCGTCCTCCCCTGGCCAGCAAACTCACCTGACTTAAACCCAATTGAGCATCTGTGGACCATCTCGATCTAGTTGTTCGCGCCATGGATCCTCAACCGCGTAATCTAGCGCAGCTGGCCACGGCATTAGAGTCGGCATGGCTCAACATCCCAGAGAACACCTTCAGGGACCTATGTGACTCTCTTCCTGCACGTCTCGCAGCAGTCCGCTCTGCGAAAGGTGGTTATTCTGGTTTTTGACAGATGGTCACATTAATGTGACTGGACTGTGTATATTGTCTGTGTTTCACTCAATCACAGTACGATTTCTATCATTTTATATTAAATTAGGCAATTTGTTTTCCTTTCGTTTTTTTGCAGAAGGAAATTTTGTTTTCGGTCTTGTATAGGTAAAGATGGCATCCTAAAAAGATAAAAGCAATATATAATGAACTTAATGGGAAAACAATTTATGAAGATGCAAAATTTAAAATAAGCAACATGAATGAGATAGGGGTTTTAAAAAACGGCAGTAAAGTCCCAAACTTCAATTCTTTTCCCACAACTGTTACATTGAGATTGATAATGATCATCCAGCAATTTTGCAGCAAAGTCAAATTAAAAAATTTTTTATGTTTCATTGACATACTAACATATGAATAAAATTCTAATAATTTGGGTTGAAATAATGAATCTAGACTAATAACTGGCATCCAAAGACATTTAAAAATAAGTAATTTATATATTTTACTTTAAATTGAATAGAAGTAGTCATCTGAGTGAGATTAACGATATAAATGATTTATTCATTATCACTGAAATAGCTCTTTGCCAAATGACAATGTTTTAGATATTCAAATATTAAGTGCACAAAAGCCAAAAATGATCCTAACATCACAGTCACAGTTTTAATTAATTAAAAAAGTGCTCCATAAATTCAATGTAAAATACCTATAACTGCCTAGATTAAGTTATAGTGTGAGTAATCCTACAAAAACCAAAATAATTTGAAAAAAATCAACTTACTCCGGAACACAAGATATAGCTTACTTAGCCTCTAGTATTTCAGAGTTACGAGTTAGTAGCATTAAAGCTGAGAGCATTTCGCACGCTAACTAGAAAATACTTTTAAATCAAAATGAAATTCTTGCTCATTAACTTAAGCTGTCAAAGTTAAATTATGGCATAAGTTTAAAAATTAGTTGAAATAATATTTAATAAACTTTTAATTCAAATTAAAAAATAAATAGCAAGAAATTACTGATTTATGCAGAAAAATTAAAAATCGCAAATTTGCAGTGTAATCTAGATGCAGGGTATTTAAATCTCAAATTTGTAAAATTACCCCCCAAACATAATCAAAATTGTGAACCTTAAAAAATGACTTACTCCCAGAACAGATGTGAGAAGCATCCATTTAGGAGTCGCATATAAATTGCATTAAATTAATAATAAACTATCACACTTTTTTTTCCAATTGGTAATTTGGCTGCAATGTCTATGAATTAATGCTTTTCCAATAGAAAAGCTGGCTCAGAAAAAAATACTTATTAATTTCATTCACAGTTGTTACTACTAATTGTTAATATTATGAACTCAAATTTATTTAATGCATTTATTTTACGTTTTTGTTTGCATGTGCAATGTACAATTTTTGTACAATTCATTTGGCAACATCCTGCTGTAGTTAAGAAACACTGTTCTAAGAAAATTTAAATGTAATGTTACCGCTTGTCTTCGCTTCACACTCTGTAAAAGGAAATAAATGCTTTTCTGGTTATATAATGTTGAATAAATTAAGTTTTTATGTGCTCTGCATCATTGTTTGAATAATACTTTAACAGGTTATGGGTCCAGTATAACTTTATCAGTGTTATAAGAAATTTTATTGTCAAGCCTAACCGTGTGAATTCCTCAGAAGTGAAAATGAGTTTCATTGTAATCATGGAAGTATGTACTACAGAAAAACTTTTAGGATCACAAATTTGGGTGAGATGGAAGTGGATGGTTGAAGGTTTACTTATGGAAAAAGAAGGAGCTTTCGAAGTGTGTTCTGGGGAAACAGGCAAACCAGATCTGGTTACCGAAGGTGCTTCGCTTGAAGTCCAGAATAAGTACAACCGGGAATTAATCAAGTTTGACAAGGGTGATAGAGCTGCTTGTGGAATTTTTTCATGGACATTAGACTCAAGAATTTTGATTTAGTTTCCATGTGCAAAACAGCACGAGA
The DNA here is from genome assembly GCA_000611955.2 of Stegodyphus mimosarum. Taxonomy (NCBI): domain Eukaryota; kingdom Metazoa; phylum Arthropoda; class Arachnida; order Araneae; family Eresidae; genus Stegodyphus; species Stegodyphus mimosarum. Next base: position 171,177 of record KK112554.1, on the reverse strand, counting down.
AATATGGATGAAGCTGCATGAATTGTTTGAACAAAAGAATATGCCAGTTGCAGCTTTCATCATTTGTGCGTGATCCTACAGATGCAATGGCCATCCATATAGCAAAATTAGAACGTCTAGTGTCACGAATGTACGGTTTAGAAATTAAACCAAAGGACTTTATTATTATAAGCGAACTATTAGAAACTCTCTCTAATGAATTTGAGACACTAAAAATGGCTTGGTGTGCAAGGCCAGAAGAACAGCAAACACTACCGGAATTGAAGGGTCTGCTAATTTCAGAAGAGCAGAGAAGGAAGTCAGAGCCATGTAAGAACAGTAAACTTGTTGCTTTAATAGCTAAAGATACTGTTGGAAAAACTCCACAAACATTTTCAAGAAAAAATGGGCCGGTTAACATACAGAGAAAAGAGTATAAATGTTTTAAATGTGGCAAGAACAGTCACTTTAAAAGGGACTGTAAATCCCAGAAAAATAATTGCATGATAGTCAATCATGATGAAAAGTCCAACTATGTGGAAGCCTTTATTAGTGAGTATCCCACTGTGACTATTAATAATACATGGGTAATCGACACTGGAACTACTCAGCATATTACAAACAAAATTGACTGGTTTCAATCATATACAAAATTTGAGCGTCCAATTGAAGTAAGAGTTGGTAATAATGCAACAATGAAAGCTTATGGTCATGGTGTCATATGACATTATAATGTTAGTACAGAGTTCATGGAGAAAGAAACAGCTTCATGGAAAATGTGCTGTATGCCCCTGACACTGCAAGGAATTTATTTTCTGTAAGCCAGGCGCTAGATCATGGATGCGAGTTTAATACATTAAATGATAAATGTGAATTTTTTAAATTCAAAAACGTTGTTGCTGTTGGAATTCGCTGTGGTAACTTATTCAAGTTATTCTGCAAAATTGTGTCTCCTGAACTTGAGTGTAGTGTTGTGCGTCCTCCTGAAGTACAAGTAAGTGAAACAAATTCTCTTCAACTCTGGCATGAAAGGCTAGGACATTTAAATAAAAAACATCTAAAAAAGGTACTACAGTACCATGGCATTGAAATAAAATTGGATAGTGATTTTTATGAGGCCTGTATATTAGGAAAACAGCATAGATTGCCTTTCCATAGTCGTCAAGAACGCGCTAAAGAGGTTGGTGAACTCATTCATAACTCATCTTTGTGGGTCTATGAAACAAGAATCCATAGGTGGTTTTCGCTATTATATATTCTCTACAGATGATTTTTCTAAGTACAGAAAAGTTTATTTTCTTAAGCATAAGTCAGAAACTGTAGCTAAGTTCGAAGAATTTTGTACATTTTTTCAAAATCAAACTAAGAAACCAATCATGGCAGTTTTAAGTGATGGTGGACTGGAGTATATAAACAAGGACTTTAAGAATATTTTACGAAGAATGGGAGCAGAGCTTTGCTGCAGCACCCCCTATACCCCCCAGCAAAATGGAACAGCTTAAAGAACAAATAGAACACTTGTTGATTTAGCTCAAACAATGATTGCTAAATCTTTGCCAAAGTCATTGTGGGCTGAGTTGGTTAACACTGCTGTATATATATTAAATCGTGCTGGAACCTCATCAGTAGATGGCAAGTCTCCATTTGAATTGTTTTGTGGCAGAACTCCAAGACTTAATCACCTAAGAGTTACAGGTACAAAGTGCTTTACTAATCTACCTACACAGAAGCAAAAGAAGTGGAGTCCAAGAAGTGAGAAAGGAATAGTCGTTGGTTATTTAGATGATGTTGATGGTTATCGGGTATGAGTAAGAGGTACAAGAGTAGTGGTGTTTACCCTTGAAGTTGTATCATCGTCCACTACTGTTACATCAAATCCTGAACAGCCCATCAATATACAACCTTACTTATCAGACACCAATGAAGAAGAAAATAATCCAGAACCACCTAATGAGGACCTACAACCGAAAAGACAGCTGAGAAATCGACAAAACCTAAAAGCACCTGAAAGATTGATCGAGTGTTGTTATGTGGAGTATGTGGAACCAGAGAATTATTTCCAAGCTATAAATTCAGATAATGCCTTGGAATGGCAGGCTGCAATGGATGAAGAGCTGAATTCTTTATCAGAAAATAAAACATGGTACTTAACTGATCTCCCAGAGGGCAGACAAGCTATTTCAAATAAATGGGTTTACAAAGTGAAACGTCATGCAAATGGAGATATCGACAGATTTACAGCTCGGTGGATGGTTAAAGGTTTTTCCCAAAAGGCAGGCATCAATTACTGTGAAATGTTTGGTCCTGTGGTACGTTTTGAAACCATTTGTTCTGTGATTAGTGCTGCTGCTAGTGAAGGTCTACTGAATTTGCTGATACAATTTGATGTCAAAACTGCATTTCTGTATGGGGCATTGGATGAAGAGATATATATGCTTCAACCTGAAGGTTATGCTGACAAGTCAGGCAGAGTGTGTAGATTGGTAAAAAGTCCGTATGGGCTTAAGCAGTCTTCTCGTTGTTGGAATAGAAGATTTAAAAATTACTTGTCACATTATGGTCTGAAGGAGAGCAAGGCTGATCCATGCTTGTTTTGCAGTGTGGATGAAGAAAAAAAGTTGTTACTAGCATTAGTCGTTGATGATGGGCTTGTTGCCACTACACCTAAGTTTAAAGTCAATTTCTTTGAGGAATTGCAAAGAGAATTTAAAGCAACTTATAAAGATGCTGATTTTTTCTTGAGTCTTGAATCATGGAAGCATATTGTGATGCTGATTATGCGAATCATCCTAGTAACCGAAAATCAGTGTCTGGCATGATATTTAATCATAGTGGCAGAGCTATCGGTTGGACAAGCTGACGCCAACAGTGTGCTTCATCAAGCACCACTGAAGCAGAATATGTTGCGGCAAGTGAAGCTACCAAAGATGTAATATGGCTGAAGTGGTTATTTGAAGACATAGCTCCTCTGAAAGTAACCCCATCACTACAGATTGACAATGCAAGTGCTGTTTGTCTGACTAAAACCCTAGAATATTATCAAAGAACTAAACACATAGATGTTAGGTATCACTCTGTATGTGATTAAGTGTTAAATGGTGAACTCCATATTGATTATATCTCTGGTAATGAACAATTTGCTGATATTTTCACAAAACCATTGCCAAGAAAGCGTTTTGAAACTCTTAAGAGCTGCTCTTGGTACTGTGAACATTAATTTATAAATTGAGTTCAAGAGGAAGTGTTAATATTATGAACTCAAATTTATTTAATGTATTTATTTTATGTTTTTGTTTGCATGTGCAATGTATAATTCATTTGGCAACATCCTGCTGTAGTTAAGAAATGCTGTTCTAAAAAAATTTATATGTAATGTTACCGATTGTCTTCGCTTCACTCTGTAAAAGGTAATAAATGCTTTGCTGGTTATATAATGTTGAATAAATTAAGTTTCCATGTGCTCTGCATCATTACCTGAATAATACTTGAACAATAATATTTGTATTGAGATAAAGAAAGTTTAATTATATCTCAGAAGAATTTGTTTTATGAGGGTATATGGTGTTTACTTAACACAGTTTCACATGGCTGGTACACAAAACTAAACACAAGAGAATTTGGACTGTATATTTTTCATTTTTATTTAATTACACTTATTCTAATAACGCGGAAATTATTACAACATAGTGAGCCATTCCACACAGCTGTCACAAGAACGAAGTTCTATTCAACACTAGTTTAGTTGCCACACGCAACAAGTATTAAAGAGAAACATTCCAAAACGATAAATTACAGATTAATTACCTTACACTTCCGGTTGGAGCGGAGTGATGAGCCATCAAATAAAAACCAAACGATCTTATTTTATAAGCTCGCAATACTCACATGAACATCCTGGCCCCCGCAACAATTGGTAACTTTTGCACGGTCTTATTCTGTAATGAAAATACTATTAATAAAACACAAACTAAGCTAATACAAAATACAACATTTGATGCCCCGCAGTTCACAGTTTTTAGCCTGTACTGGAAGAAGACACAGTTTCACGATTGGTTGTTTTATGACACCATGACCAGTTTTAATGCTAACAACTCTGACTCTATGGTCTGAGCCTGGATGTACAGCAGTTATTCTCCCTAACCTCCATTTAAGAGGTGGAAGATTGTCTTCTTTGATTAGAACCAAATCGTTAATTTCTAAATCCTTTTGACTCTTTTGCCACTTTGTTCTTTGCTGAAGTTGCGATAGGTATTCCCGACTCCATCTTTTCTAAAACTGTTGAAAGATGAACTGTCTCACACGCCATCTATCAAGATGATTTAAGGAACTCAGATCTTGCTCAGGTGTGGTGATTAAAGATGTTTCTACTAGGAAATGACCAGGTGTTAACGCAATTAAATCATTGGGGTCAGACGATATTGGACACAGCGGCCTAGAGTTAAGACAAGCTTCAACTTGCGTTATCAAAGTTTGAAATTCAGGATATGTCAGCACAGTATCACCAACAATTCTCTTGAGATGAAATTTCATTGACTTTACAGCTGATTCCCATAGTCCACCAAAATGAGGAGATGAAGGTGGATTAAATGTCCATTTTATTTCCTCTAAGGATAAAAAGTCATGAATTTCTTGATTTTGCTTGCACTGCAAAAAACATTTTCTAATTTCCTTCTCTTCACCTTTAAAGTTTGTACCGCAATCGCTGTAAATCTCACTTGGCTTCCCTCTTCTTGAAATAAATCGTTTCAATGCACTTAAAAATGCCTTTGTTGAGAGATCTTCTACTACTTCAAGATGTACTGCTTTGACTACAAAGCACACAAATAAGCACACGTAGCATTTAAGATTTTTGTCCACGTCCTGCGCGTTGTTTGATCATGAATGGTCCTAAATAGTCTATTCCAGTTCTATGAGAAGGTCGCGATTGTGTTACTCTAGATGTTGGTAGGTCAGCCATTATTTCACTTGCCTTTTGAGCTCTATGTTTGCAACAGGTAACACAAGTCTTTACTAATTTCTGAATAACAGATCTAGCAGCTATGATCCGAAACTGCTGTCTGATTAAAGATAGAAGGAGTTCTGGTGCTGCATGTAGATATTTTTCATGAAAGTATCTAATTATGATTTTCGTCACATTGTGCTTTGAAGACAATAAGATTGGATGTTTTTAATTCTCTGATAGATGCACGTTTTTCAATCTTCCTCCTACTCGTAACACTTTGTTATCATCTAAAAATGGACTCAAGCTAAGAAGATTGCTGTTTTTAGGTAAATCCTTTCCCATTTCCAAACACTGAATTTCTTTACTAAAGTTCAGTTGTTGTACTATTCGAATAATACACAGTGTTGCAGATCGAATTTCGTTGCTAGATAAAAATGACGTATTTCTCTCCCGACGTGCTACCCTTGAATTTGATATGAATCTTAATATCCAAGCAAATATGCGTTGTAACTTCGGAAAGGAAGATATCTTTCATATAACAATAAGTTCCTGTACAGGTTCAGAAACTACAAATGATACTGTTTTACATGCTTCTGGTAGTGTTTTCTCATCGATAGGGATATGTTTAAACAAAGGAACTTCATTGCACATTAACCAAGGAGGTCCATTCCACCACAGTTCATGAGAAAGTGGTTCTGCAGGAAATAACACACGAGAAGCACAATCAGCAGGATTTTTCTTTCCATCAACATGACTCCAATTCTCAGATGGTAAAATGGTTTGTATTTCAGAAACTCTGTTGGATACGAATACTTGCCATTTTTTATCTGACCTTAGCCATGACAGTACAATTTGTGAATCACTCCACGTGTGCACTGAATCAAAATTTATAACTAATGCAGCTCAAACAGCTTGAATCAAGTGTGCTAACAATACTGCTGCACATAATTCTAGTCTTGGAATTGTGATAGGTTTCAGTGGTGTTACACGGGTTTTAGCTGTTACAAGTTTAACACTAATGCTAGAGTTGTTACAAGTTTTGACATAAATAACTGCTGCATAGCCTTTTCCAGACGCAACACAAAATCCGTGAAGTTCACATCGGAAAAATCAGGTAACAGTACTTCTCTAGGTACACTTATGGAATTCAAAATTTTAACTTCTCTACATAAACCTCTCCAATTTTGATCAATCTCTTCTGGAACAGGGTCATCCCATGACAAATGTAATTTCCAGAGTTGCTGAAGGATCATTTTAGCGAGAATTACAAAAGGTGCTGTCCACCCCAATGGATCGAATAACCTTGATACAAATGACAAAATAATCCTTTTAGTCGCAACACCTTGATAATCTATTACAGCGAAATTACATTTGAATTATCATTGTCAGAATGCCATTCCAATCCCAGAACTTTTAATGTTTTACCCTCTATTACACAATGAATATTGTCGCTATCTGTGTTTATTAAACCAACAGTTTTTAATAATGATGGTTTACTTGTCGACCATTTATGGAGCTCAAAGCCACCCTTTTGTGGCAATTGCTGCAATTCATTTATCAAAGCGATACCTTCTGAACTATCCGTAACACCAGTTAGTACATCATCAACGTAAAAATCTCTTAAAACTACACTGTTTGCCTTCGGAAAATTCAGTCCTTCATCCATCGCTAATTGACTCAAAACTTTGGTTGCAAGATATGGAGCAGCTGCAGTTCCATATGTGACAGTATTTAAACGACAAACTTGTATTTCTTATCTCTCCACAATATTTTCTGAAAGTCTCAATCTTGTTCGTGAATCCATATTTGTCTATACATCATTTGAATATCAGCAGTTATTGCAATATTATGAAGTCTAAATCTTAACAAAATACAAATTAGATCATCTTGTGTTTTAGGACTTATCATTAATGTATCATTTAAAGAAACACATGTGGTTATTTTTGCACTCCCATCAAAGACGACTCTAAGTTTGGTTGTTAAGCTAGATTATTTCAATATAAAGTGATGTGGTATATAATAGTGTTTATTCTCTAATTCACGATCTGTGTTTGACACTACTTCTACATGTCCCAGTGAAAAATATTCTTTCATAAATTGAATATACTGGTTGTAAATTTCTGGCATAGACAGCAGTCTCTTCTCTAAATACTGAAATCTTCTGTACGCCATTTCACGTGAATCACCTAACACATCTCTATTATGTTTGAATGGTAATGCAACTGAATAACGGCCTGTTTTATCTCTAAAATGAGAACTTTCAAAATGTTCTTCTCAACATTTTTCTTCATCTGTTAAAGGCTGTACATTTGGAAATTTTTCCAACTCCCAAAAAGAATTTACTAATTCATCTGTATTTGCATTCACATGATTTACATATACTGGCTCAGTTGTATGCGACTCATAATTTGTAGTACCCGGAATTATACATCTCAGCGTCGAATTAATCGCGAAAGGAAGATCGGGACCACGTTTGACAATTTCTCTCGTCATTAAATGCAGAAACACATTTACACCAAGTAAAATGTCAATTGGTTGTGACTTGTAAAATAATGGGTCAGCTAACTTTAAATCACTGAAGTTATCAAAGATAACTGGTGGTAAAGACACGTAGGGAATATTACCTGTCACCTTACCCAATACAAACGCTGATGTTGATACGCGAATATCACTTTTGAAATGAGAAGTAAATAATAAATCGACTTCCCAATTACTCACAGTATTAAATTCTCCTAAACAAGACACAGAAATGGAATTGTCTTTCACTCGTAATCCTAATTTCTTCACACAGTCTCTTGATATAAATGATCTCTGAGATCCTATGTCACATAAACATCTACACTTCACAAACTGTTGTTCAGAATTTTGAACTTTTATCAATGCAGTACACAACAAAATCTGACTAGTTTGACTACTTTTTGAATTCGAATCATAATGAGAGGCACAAACTGTTAATGGAGCATTCTTAACATTCGTTGACTCATTACTTTTAGGGATAAATTGTGTATGTGGAGACATACTGTTTAACTGAGTTTTGTTCTTTGAATTATTTACAATATGGAAAATACTGTGATGCTTCTTAAAGCAATGTTGACATGTATTTAAATTCTTACATTTTTTGAGAAAGTGCATATTAGATAAACAGTTAAAACAGTAATGATTAGATTTTACAAAGTCTATTCTTTGCTGAACAGATAAATTTAAAAATTTCGAGCATTTGCTAAACTATGATCTTTGCAATAACCACAACCCAACGTAGCTACCAAAACATTATTCTTATACTGAGACGCAGATTTAGGTATCTTACTATTTGTTGATTTGCTGTTTTGAAGTATTCTTGCATAGTTCTTTAGGAATTCAATTAATGTCGTAAGTTTCGGAATCTCATTACATTTTAACTGATGTTCCCACCACAATTTTGTAGAAGGATCTAACTTTTGCAAAATTAAATAAGTCATTAAAGTGTCTCCAAAATGATCAATGCTTTGATTCAACACTTCTAAAGAGCGAATTATTTCATTAATGTTGTCAACTAAATTTAAAATAGCAACAGTTGATTCATTTTGAATACTTGGTAAACTTAGGAAATGTTTAATATAGGCAAATATTTGATCTCCTTTGTTTGAACATCTTTCGTCTAAAAGTTTCCATATTATCTCAAAATTACAATCCGACATTTGAATAGCTTGAATGATACGATAAGCTTCAATTTTTAAAGAAGCCTTCAAATATTGTAGTTCTTGAGCATTGGATAAATTTGTATTATTTCTTACACATGCACTGAACAGATCCTTAAAAGCTATCCATTCTGTAATATTACCTTCAAATGCCGGTAATGATAACTTTGGTAATTTAATATTCTCATAAACTTGTCCTGAAATTACACTATCAGATTTATTTTTACTACTTTGATTTTTTAATAGTTTTTCACCTTTAAATTTCCATAAATAAATTTTAACTGCATACTCCTGAACACTATCTATTTCGGTTTCTAATTCTTTAGTGTCTGTAATTAAACCTACAATTTCAATATCAAGCTTCTTTAATTCTGTTTCTTTTTGTTTTAATAATTCAACACATTCTTCTAGTTCTATTAAATTTATTTCATCAGATGTTATAACTTCTAGTTTCTTAATATAATTAGTGACACTTCTACATAAAGAAGTTCTTTTTGTCTAAAAGATTCTAAGTTCACTCATAATTACTCAAAACAAAAACAAAATTGTTCTCGAATTACTTTACACCAACATGAACATGAAAACAAAACACTTCTATTTTTCATTACAACAATGTTCTTAAAGATGAAATCAAAACACTTCTATTTTTCATCATAACAATGTTCTTAAAAATCAGATATAAAGCAAATTCTTCTTAAATAGTATATAAATGTTACACATGCACTTACCTCACAAACTGAAGTAAGGTTTCACCACCAACATACGTAGTTACAAAGCGTTTCGAACAATCAATCACTATTTTCACTAACACTCCGGCTAGACTTTGACCAAAAAAAAATGTTGTTTACTTAACACAGTTTCACGCGGCTGGTACACAAAACTAAACACAAGAGAAATTGGACTGTATATTTTTCACTTTTATTTAATTACACTTATTCTAATAATGCGAAAATCATTACAACATAGCGAGCCATTCCACACGGCTGTCACAAGAATGAAGTTCTATTCAACACTAGTTTAGTTGCCACATGCAACAAGTATTAAAGAGAAACATTCCAAAACGATAAATTACAGATTAATTACCTTACACTTCCAGTTGGAGCGGAGTGATGAGCCATCAAATAAAAAAAAACGATCTTATTTTATAACCTCACAATTCTCACATGAACAGTATATACACTGGTGTGCAAAAATTAAGGACGAAGTCGAAAAATTAGCATATCAGCTGAACGAAGAGGCAGAGCAGACAGAAAGACCAATCAGGAGCTTAAGTAAGGTGATGTACGGTAGCACATGGGCAGATATGCAGGTAGATGTAATGGGGGAGTGTCTGAGTAGTATAAAGCATGTTGTCGGTGTAGGATCAGTATTTCTGGCAAAGAGATTGCACGCCGTATACAGTTAAAATCACACCGAGTTGCTGCCTCAGCGAGAAATGGCGAATAATCAATCTATTAGACGACATCTGGATGCTTTTACCCGAGGTCGAACCATTGGGAAGTTGGAGGAGGGCCGCAGTGTGACAAGTGTGGCTGCAGAGTTCGGAATTTCTCACAGCATCGTTTCACGACTTTGGAGACAAATTCAAACTACAGCAACAGCTATCCGGGAGTTTAGTAGTGGTCGTCCACGAGGAACCACACCCGCAGATGACCGGTATATTGCCTTACAGGCCAGAAGAAACAGGCGGCAGACCGCGGGAGAAATCAATAGACACACGACACAGGCGACTGGACGACTGATATCGCGTTTTACCGTGGCCAGAAGACTGCACGGTGGTGGTCTGTTTGCACAACGCCTTGTACGGTGTGTACCTCTAATGCCTGCCCATCGGAGAAGGCGTTGTCTGTGGTGCCGGGAATACCGGAATTGGAGAGACAATGAATGGGGACGAGTACTCTTTACAGATGAGAGCAGATTTAGTCTGAGTTGCGATTCTAGACACATACACATCTGGACAGAGCAAGGAACACGCAATAACCCCTTCAACATCATCAAAAGGGACTGTTTTGGAGGTCGCGGTGTTCTCGTTCGAGCAGACATAATGCTTGGTAGCCGGACCGACCTTCATATCTCCCAAGGAGGTTCGTCACCTGGGACTGCTATTGTAACGAGGTTCTTCTTCCTTACATGCGTCTTTTCACAAGGGCTATGGGTCCTCAGTTCCTCTTCATGGACGACAACGCTCCACCTCATCGCACAGTTACTGTCGAAGAGCTGTTGGAGAGTGAAGATATTGAACACATGGATTGGTCGGCAAGGTCTCTGGATCTAAATCCCATCAAGCATGTACGGAACTTACTAGGGATACCCGTGGCAGCACGTAACTTATCGCCAGTAACGATTTCGAAACTGCGATTGCTGCTACAAGTTGGAACGAGCAGAAGTGTCTCAACAGCTCATTAACAACCACATATCCAGCATGCACAAATGATGTGAAACCTGCCTAGCAGTCAGGGGAGATCATATCCCCTATTAAAGACCGGATGTTTCTTGCTGGACACCCATCACAGGGATGTTTCGGCCTTCAGTAGCTTGCGCTCCATTCAGGGGAGATCATATCCCCTATTAAAGACCGGATGTTTCTTGCTGGACACCCATCACAGGGATGTTTCGGCCTTCAGTAGCATTGCGCTCCATGCTACTTTTTCAATAAAGCTTCTTTTTATCCCTCTGATTTCTCTTTTAGTAAGTGTTGCTTACATTACTCATGTCCTTATGTATTGGGGATCTTACGGTATTAAATGTGTTAATTTGGAAAGCTTTTGTACAAAGTTATTTTGAAAAAACCGTCTCGTCCTTAATTTTTGCACACCAGTGTATTCTTTTTATTTGACTAATTTATTAAGCACACTTTTCGCTTTGTCACTTAATTTCCTGTGCTGCCTTTTTATTTGACTAATTTAGTAAACACACTTTTCGCTTTGACACTTAAATTTCCTGTGCGGCCTTGTTCAGACTTCATCTGCCTACCTTTAAGAGTTATAATGGGTTCCATACAATATGTTTTTATTTGATAGAGATCTTTAATAGCTATCTGAAGAATCCCTTTATGGAGATTCAACTTGTGTTCACTGGAGGAGCTACATGGATGAACCTTTGAGCAATCATATCCCATCTTATTCACTGCAGACTAACTCAGCAACCATGAAGACCAGAGAAAAGTTTGAACATGCTAAATGGACAACTGTACTGCCCTGCTGAAAGGCAGCTGAAGGAAAATTCTGCACAAATGCTGATTTCTGATTCTATGACCTTAATGAAATAGCACTGACCATTCATGGTATGATTTATACAAGGTGAGAACAAGAATAAATGAAATACTTGAAAGCATGACACTCATAATGGGTCACAATGATGTTCTTCAATGCAGCCATCTAGATGTTGTTTACCACTGTAGAAGCAAATGAAAATGTTGCAGTCAAAGATGTAGAGATTATACTGAGACTCACTAGCAAATATGATATGAGATAAGACCCCAATTACACATTCGCTTTTACACAATCCTGATGGAAATATATACTGCATACTCTTACATCGAAACACAAAATAAATAAAGAGAAGCACAACAGTTCTGGTGTATTCTAATGCCATCTAGTGTCCAGTTCACTACAAACATTTGATATGTCATTGTCCTCTATTGCTGTAATAATATAATGGTCATTTTGGCACAATCCATCACTGCCATGCAAACCAAATGTTTGCCTTCCAGTTCTGATGCATATCGAAGGGTTGCAAATAAACATATTGAAACTATTACTGTTCATTTTCTCCTTAACCATAAATGATGTTTTGCCCAACATAAAGAATGATATCTGGTACAAGAAATAATCTTTCTATTGCGCAATTCTCTTAAAAGTCTATCAGCTGCTTTTGATATTATGTTTTGTGACGTGAATGTCATCCTGTTTGCAAGCACAGCTGAACTTATAATCATTTCCATTTTACGTGACAAACAACCAATCTGCTGAACTGATAATTTTAATAATTGAGCCATTCACTCCACAATCCATTAAATCGATGAAATAAAAAGTGGAGAAATGTGATGAAATAATGCACATTGTTTTTTAAAACTTCCTTTATAATATAAGTTCAAATAAACATTGTAGAATACATAAATACAGTGCACTAGCTTCATCTAATGACATATAAAATTAATAAGAAAGAATAGACCAAAAGTAATCTTCAGTAATGTTACAGTTTTTATGCAAGTAAGGGAGTTAATTGATTTGGCAGGTGAAAAAGTAACAAAGTTAAATTAAATGTTCAAATTCTTAATTTTTTTTATTACAGAAAGTTTATTATATACTTTAATACAGATTTTTTTATAAAAATGAATATTATCAGTTCTGTTAAAATATATTATTTGTGATTAATTAATCAGCAATACAAATGAGGTCTTTTTCATCAGCTGCACGTGAGATTTCATCATTTCGATTTGTTCTCAAGTTTTTATAGTAATTATGTTTAACAAGAGGAGTGAATTTTAGCAGGTCCATCATGGCTCTTTTTTTTTCCTAGTCACAGTTCTACCTTTATGATGTAATAAAGGATGATCTACAGTTTTCATATTTTGTGGTCTACTAGCTGCAGATTTATTATATCAGTGGCATTAATTTTCTAATCTTCGATATAGTCACATTTGAATTCTATGAGGTGGGATTTGGACCTTTCTAACTTTATCCACTGCAGTTTTAAGCCAATTAACTGGAAACCTTGTAATGTTAACAACTGAATTCTGTTAACCTTTTCTGTTAATGACTGAATTTTGTAAAGGTTTTGTTGAGAAAAAATCATGGCGAGACATTGGGATTAAATTGCATTTATTTAACATGCTTCAGTTATATCGTAGGAATCATGTGGTGAAAAAATGTTTTGAATTTTTTTCGCTTGTGACTCAATAATGGCAAAATCTGAATAATTTGGCAAATAGCAATGTGCCGCTTACTAAAAACTTCATTTCAATTCACTTAGATCTTATTTCTGTACTTTGAGCAAGTTTAAGTAAACTTAAAATAGTTATGATATTTCTGTTTTCTCTAGTACACGAATCTGAATACGTTATTATTTTTTCAAAAGTTTTAGATTAAATTTTTATGTACTTTATTAGGTATGATGAAATTTTTTGAGTCACAAGACCACAGGATCCTTCAGTTTCTAGGTAAATAAACATGTGGTTTATATTTTTATTCAAATCATAGCAAACGAAATTATAAACATGTAAATTTCGCTTATAATAAGCTATGGATGTGGTCAATTCAGGAAAGGCTAAAGCTTTTTCCAAGTGAAAAGAAAATACAAAAATTTTTTCAGATGCTGTCATACGATCAGTAGCCAAATGATTATGAGCCTCTTCCAAGTGAGTTTTCTTTTCAATTTCTGCCATCCAAATTCCCTCACAATCCGAAGACAGAATTTTTATTTGCAAAGAATTACAAGTGTGACATATACCCTAAGACGGTTGTTTAAAATGCAAATCAAATTTTGTAGAGAATACTTTAAAATATTTTTCTTTCACTAGTATTACATTTTCCTTTTCAGATTGTGTTACATATAGTTCATATATTTTCTTAATATTTAGGTCAGGATTTAAATACTGTCATGACGGATTATGAGCTCTGGTGCAGTGACCAGCATAGGCTGTAAATGACTCTATATGTTTTGTCACATGTATGTCATCTGTTTTATTGCTTGCAACATGGCCATCATGCTGATTGATCAAATAAGTAACTTGTTCTTTAGAACAACATTTCTATATCTATGCATCACTCACAGAAGTGTCTCTAAAATACTTTTTTCAAATGGGAATATCATATCGGTCTTTTCGAAAATAATATGTAAAGGAATGTGATCTTGGTTCTTTAGAGTTATTTGTAGACTTACTGCTTTTTATTTCTTTAATACAACCTCTTAAGAAAATATTTTGCTCAAGATGACTATTTAAACTATAAAATGCCTTCTTGGCAGCCTCTCTCTCATACAAAATATTTTTTTGATAGCCTCCTGACGATATTTGCATATTAAATAAACAAATACTTTTGCAGTTATTAAATTCCTCCTCTATCCCTATATGGCAAACTTTTTGTTCTCTTATGCTTTCGTAAATTTTGGGTCCATTTATCAGGATTACAACTTCTTTTCCTCCCAATTTAAGTGTTTGTTGCAATATTTTTACTGTTGCAATCGGATGCATCCAAAGAAACACATAATTGTTTTCCTGAGCCAGAACTGATCAGATTGAAGAACAATCAGATGATTCACTATTTTCCTCATCCACACTGTTATTACTCTCAATCATCTTGATTATAATGGTATAGTATTTATTTTCTTAAAAATAATTAACACACTGAAATAATTCTTTATAATAATTCATACACAATACTTGATTCTGTGGCAACCAGACTGTAACTGACTAATTTATTTTACTTTAACTGTGATAAAATGGCACGACAAAATTTACCGTTATCATTCAGTATATGCTACTGAATTTTAGCTGAATTGCTGCATTAATTTACACTAGAGCACAGAGTTAATCAAAATGGCTTCTGAAATAAATTATTTATTATTCAATGGTCAAAAAAATTTTGTCATTTAATGGTGTTAATCTTTATTATTAAGGAATTATTATTATAAATATAAAAAGCTATAACTGAACCAAGTGCTTTGACACTTAAATTTAAGATATTTCAAAAACCGGAGTTAATCAGTCTGTGCAGTAAATGGCTCTATTCTATTCTGATGTTACAATTTCACTGAACAGCACTGTAGTTCATCTTCAGCTTTCTGGTAAACAGTGCTTTCTTTCCCCTTAAATTACTTCAGCAATTTAATAAACTATTACAGCCAGCATTTAATTGGCATAAACTTGAATTAAAAATTTCTTATTTTTGCTATCAAAGAAGACCTATCACCTAACAATCTCAAAATTACACCGAGGCTTTTATGGTGACCAAAGTCATTGACCCAAGAATATTAGAAATTTATTAGAAATGAACGCATAATACCTAGTGAAGTAATGCCAAGAAGGAAAAATACTTGAACAAGGAATTTGTATGAATATTTCAAATGCAGAATTTGATGTAACATACATTAATGTTCTTACATCATTGCTTATTATTTCAAAATAATTTTATGAAACGGAAATGCGCTTAATAAGAAAGATTTTCAAAAGATTAATTGAAAATGCTTCTAAACCACAGCAAAGGATAAACATATCCTACTGGCAATTAGCAACATAAATTATAAGAATAATATCTAACCAAAAGTTCCACAGGTAATTATTAGCTAAGGAAAATTTCAAACTTTAAATTAAATGAAGTACTCCTTTGTAACTGTGGCTGTAGACTTTATTCAAGTGACTTTTAATATAATCATTTTCATGGCTTTTGCTGATACAATATTATATGATATTGAATTCAAGTTCTTAATCTTGTAAGTAACAAATATCATTTGGCATCACTTGTATTTGTAAATGAAGGGAATCTGAAATGAATATTTTTCTATAAAATTCTAAATATTTCTTTTAAAATGTTAATTAATAATGTTTAATATATTTAAAATGTTAATTTTAACTATTTGTAAAACATGCACATTACAATTCAGTAATTTACCTCAAAACCATAAAAACATTGTGAATAAAATACAAAATCATTTAGAATATTAAATCTGTACTAATTTAGAAACCATTAATTCAATGAAGAACGGAAAAAGAGCAAGAAATAGAGATTACTTTTGAAGAACAACTGAAAATATAACATCAAACTTTACACAAGAAATACTCAAAATTGCTCTCATAACATTTCAAAAATTTGATATTAGGCATAATTAAAGGCACAGAATTGATCTATGGTGAGGAAATCCAAGATGCCATTGCAACGAAGACATAATTTTGTGTTAAAAATCCTATTTTGGCATGATGTTGTTTACAAAGCTAATATACACAGTGTTCACAAAACTCCTTACCTTGCCTTTATTTCTGCAAATGTTGATTGTAGACATACATTTACTTCCAAATACAAAAATGTTTTAAACGACACAAATATTCATATTTTGGCATTTTACACTTTAAAAAATCGGTTTTGAAAAAATGAAGAAATCTACTTTTTTATATGGCCTCTGGTCCCTATTTTAATATTTAGAGAAATTTTATACTCATTATAAAAAAAATAAAAAATTTGACTGTCATATGACAAAAACTGACCGAGACTTCTAATTTAAAAACTTTGGAAATCTGAAGTATATCTATTTCAACTTGCCTTGAGGGATCAGTGAATAAATAAATCAGAATAAATAAAGGTTCATTTCCCCCTTAAGTGCCATTCAGAGATATTCTTTTGGGATTTACCAGTGCTAACATTCTTTAATTTGTAAATTTGTTACAAGTGGTATGCTAAAAGAATTTTTACACAAGTAATTTATAAGTTTCCGAACTCTAAAAACATGATACTATTACTCTGACATTTTGCTACTTTAAAATAAAAATCTAATGAACATGCTAAATTTATTAAAAGAGAAATATTTTTTATTTTTTGTGTATCAGTACTAAAGCCTGCCAATATTTTCTGCAACACAAACTCTAAAATCGTATGAATAAGGTCTCCTTTATGAAATAAATAAAAAAAAACTAATCAATACTTTCATAACAGTCTGGATCGAAATGCTATTAAACAATTTATTAATACCAGAAATCTTTTTCTAAATCGACATATTTTATGCAGAATTGCAAACATTTCATTTTTCAATTTGTATATGGCCATGAATATGCCCTCAAAATTTGAAATCAAATATCTCTGTCAATTTTTGTTGCATGGAGCTCATACTTTTTGTATTGTTCTTTTTATATTGAGAATAAAATTTTCCTAACTATAAATATAAAAGCTGGGAAAGTACACAAATTTAAATTTTGTAGGTTATTACAAAATAATTTTTTTAAACTTTAAAAATGCAAAACTGACTATATGTATAATTTAAAACAATTCTGCAGCTAGAAGTATATGCTTATGACTAATTGTTACAAAAACAAAAGTAAGGACTTCTGAGGATATAATGCATATTCTAATCCATCATGCTGAGGCAAGAAAATGCAATTTTAAACTTTGCCAATCCACTAGCTTGAATAGGAGACACAAATCTGCTCCCTGCCCTGTTAATCTATTTGGATTTAATGTTACATAAAATAAAAAATAATAACTCAGAATAAAAATGCAAACATTCTCACACTTCCTTGGTTAGGATCATAAAATCGTAATAACAGATTGACAACTGTTGATTTTCCACTCCCACTAGAACCACATAAGGCAACAGTTTGTCCTTCCTTTATCTGCAGGAAGAAGTTCTTCAGAACCTATAAAGTTACAGAATGTGCATAAAATTGCAACAGGCAGCATGAAAAGACTTTTCAAAAGTTTTAGAACAAGTCATTTAACAACATATTTATTACTAATCATAACCATTTGGAAAGGCTAGTCGAAGTAGATCAGGAAAAATTTATACCTGAACTGTTTTTCTAGAAGGATATGAAAAATTCACATTATGGAATTCAATGTTGGCAGAAAAGTTGTCTAGCTTGGTACCTTCATTAGAATATGGATCAATTTTTGGTACCTAAACAAAGCAATAGAGAAACTATGTTAGCATATGATTCAACATACACACTGTGCTTAGGGAGAAAAAAGTTTTATACACACCAAGCATTATATGTTTCAAAATTTAAGACTAGGACAAAAAACATAGTATCTAATGAAATCTGGTAACATCCAATACAATATATTTTACTGTGGCAGGAGCATACTTGACTGCATTACAGAGGTACAGCCAAACTTTCTCCACACTCTTGTAAACAAAAGTAAGGGGTGATCATGTTTGTTATTTTATTACATGTGACCTTCCTTATTGTGGACTTACACCAACAATCCACAAGCTTGTATATTTCTTCCAAGAAGGGTTTTAGTTTGTTATGCAAATATTTATATATTCCTTTCCCCATTTCTTTGTCTATCAAAAATCAATGACAACAGAAAACATCTTTGAGCAGTCTAAAAAAAAGATTATAGTAAAAGAAGAACCAAGTGCCGGACTGCAGAAGGGCATTTCAGCATCTTGAAACCCTAATGGTTAACGGTTTCAACAGACTTGTGTTTTGTAGTCTGGGCACCCTTTATGGAAGCTGAACTCCTTATTTGATATGCAGAACCACGACCAATCTGCCGAAAACATCCTACTTCATCGAAGACAATTTTCCTCTCCACCAGTACCATGTCTTGTGTCTCTTGAACCTTCTCAGTGATGCAGGCTTATCTTCCTACCCCTCAATAAATCTTCAATAAAAATTTTCAATCTACTAAAACACACTTTCATGTGATATAGTAAGTCATTATATTACCTTGTAGGCCTACAGTGAATTTTAGTCTAATCCATAAAACCACAGATTCAATACATTAAAATTTAATCATGTGACTTCAACAGTATAAACTCTTAAGTATACAAATGCAGCATCACAAACCTAAATATGCATTATGGTAAAAGTGGAGATAATTTTTGAGTTAACCTTGTAAATGAACCAGCATTATATCAAATCTATTAAAATAGAATATCCTGTAGAGAATGCAACCTCTAAGAAAAACATATTTGTACTGGGAAATAAAAAAGGAGTAAGTTAATAGAGAACATATTTCTAATGAATTAATCTACATTTTTGTCGAAACGTAATAACTTTTGGAACATTTTATAAACATTTTACCAGAAGCATTCAAGCAACCCTTAAACCACTAATGAAAATCTCTTATAAAGTTTACCTGTAGCAGCTTTAAATTTTCCCTCAAGTAAAATAAAAGTTCTGATAGCAACATGTTTTAACTGAATTAAAATGAAACTTTCATAATAAATTTCAAACTCAGTAGGCAGTTATAAGATAAAAATAGTGAAATGCTTTTGTCAAAATAGCCCTAAAACAATAAAATTCCATTTCTCATTTCAAACACTATGGTGTTTGGTTAAAAAAAATTTAAACGCAGTTAGAACAGGCTCATATCTTTATTCAACATTTATAACTCAACTGCCTGACTATTTCCAGTAAACAATATTTTCATTGCCATTCTAGAAAAGATAAATTTAAAGCAATACAATAGTATTCATTTTCAACATTCTCCCCACCTCAGGAAATTTAACAAAATTAAATACAACTTAACTGTAAATAAAGTTCACAACGTTTTATATATATTTTTTCTAAACTTGATTTACTGAAAATCTATTACCATATTCCAATAGCAGAAGATGGAAAAAAAAAAAAAAAAACCAGCACTAATAATACTATTTGGACTCTTTGAATTTAACGGAATGAGTTTTGGCTAAAGAAATGCCTCTTCCACTTTTCAAAGAGGTTTCAGTAGACTAGTACTTTTCCATATTTGGATGACATCCCAACAGCATCAGAAACTGAGGAGCTGCATAAGGAACATCTTACGGAATTATTTAAAGGATATCAATAGTATGGTCTATGCATCAACCATTGAAATCAGTAATAGGAGTTAACAAAGTAGAATTTTTGGATATCTGATAACATCACATGGCTCAAACACCTCTCCCAGAAAAAAATAGAAGCTATAACAAGTAATAAACTCCCTGAAACTATCGACAAACTTCGTAAATTTTTTAGGAATGATTAACTTTTATAGAAGATACTAACTCCCTTAAAAGAAAATTTAATGGTTCAATAAAAAAGGATGAAAGGAAAATTTCATGCACTGAAAAAGCAAAGAACTCGTTTGCAAAATGCTAAAAAGATTTAGCCAATGCTGCTTTATTAACCTTTCCTAATCCAGACCTAACATAAGTATCATGTAGAGATGAATCTAATTTCGCAATTAGATCGGTTCTACAGCAATATGCAGATGGAGATTGGAAACCAATAGCATTTTATTTTAAGAAGTTAAATGACACTCAAAGCATACTATCAGGAACTTTTAAATATCTATCTTTCCATCAAACACTTTAAACATATGCCACAAGGATGGGAATTTATGAAACAGTAGAAGTCCAGAAATCCGCAATGCTTGGGACCAGACGTTGTGCGGATTTTAGGATTTTGCAGATTTCAGAACAGAAAAGTCAAATCATAATATTCAGACTAAAAGTGCAAAATAAATAAGGCATACTAGATACATTTACTTAAACTATTATGTACAATAACATACATTATTACATTATTTTATTATATGCTTTAAATTATTACATATATATATTTATTATATTATTAATTTATATTAGTGATTACAGGAATATTTTAAAGCATTAAGGACATATACAATAGAGACGTGTAAAAATAAGGGATACCAATAAGGCATAAAGTATTTTTTTTTTTACTTGTTTCAAACATTTTTCTGATAGAGGTTTTAGGTGCTCCAGAGTAAGTTTTTTTTTGTAAATTCTACAGGGTCATAACCTCTGTGACACAGCTATGTTGTTTTAAATATTTTAGGTATTTTTCACCATGTTCCAAACCCTCATTAAATGATATTTTCTCACTCCTATCAAATGCATTATCTGTGTCGGTGTCGGAATCGTTTTCTTGTTGTGGCGACTTCAAAACAGAGCCAATGATTTCATCATCGGTTATCTGATGTGCCAGTGTTGGCTCATCTGAACACATCATCCATACTAAAAACCTCTTCTGGACTAAGATCTTTTTTCTG
Organism: Stegodyphus mimosarum; assembly: GCA_000611955.2. Lineage (NCBI taxonomy): Eukaryota > Metazoa > Arthropoda > Arachnida > Araneae > Eresidae > Stegodyphus > Stegodyphus mimosarum. Next base: position 149,890 of record KK112554.1, on the reverse strand, counting down.
CCACTAACACAGAATTATTATTATTTGGTAATTATGACATTATTATTGGATAAATATTTTTTGTTCGGTATTTCATTCTCCATTCTGCGGTTTCTGGAACCTATAAATTCAATGTTTATATTTTGAGAGGCAGTGCGGATTTCAGGAGTTGGCGGATTTTTGGTATTTGACTGTATTTACAGATCAGAAGCCACTCATATTTGCATTTAAACAGAAAAATGATAATGCAGCACCAAGACAATTAAGACATCTCCAGTATATTCCTCAATTTTCAATAAACATAAAATACATAACTGTGAAAGATATTGTTCCGACTTGTTTGACAAAATTGCAGAGGAAAAAAAATTAATAATGAAGAACTAAAATAATTACTAAATATTATCCAAAGTTTAAATTTTAAACAATATCCACTACTCTGGAAAAATAATCTGGTGTGATGTTGACCATACATACCACAACATTTTGAATGACTGTTTTCCACAAAATACCTGACTTTAACCATCCTGGCATAAAAATGATTAATGAGAAAAGTAACATCAAGAATTATTGGGAAGAATAGTAAAAAGGTTTTTTAGAGAATTGGGCTAAAACTTGCATTAGTTACCAGAAAACTAAAATTATTTGGTACACAGATTCCAAATTAAACTCATTTGAAGAACCTGACCCACCATCAACTGGAAATAAATATTGCTTAACATGCATTGATTGTTTTACTTGCTGGATGGAAGTTGTAGTGATAGAAAATATTACCACAGAATCAATCACAAAAGCATTTTTTGCAAATTAGACTTGTTGCTTTGGTGTTCCATAAAGGATGATTAGAGACAGAGGAAATCAGTTAAGATCAGAACTTTTCAGAAGTTCAGGTAATAGTTGTGGAATTACAATGCAACAACTTCATACCATCCCCAATGCAACACAAAAATTGAAAGACAATACAGAAAATTAAAAGCAGCCAGGAGAGCTAACAATTCAGTCAAATGCAGTGAAACTTTAACAACTATACTCCTCGGTATATGCACATTTCTATGTGATGATACCCACTGCTTGATTGCAGAAATGGTTTATGGTAAATAACTGGAGCTACCAAAATTCTCAAACTGGAAGAACAAATGGAAAAAATTAAAACCCATTAAAAGCCAATGTAAAAGAAAACAGAAATTTTTTTTCATAGGGATTTATATTCATGTTCAAATGTATTTGTCAGAGTAGACCACATCAAGAAAACATTAGTATCCCCCTATGAAGGACCTCTTCGTGTGATTGCCAGAAATGGCAAGTATTATACAGTGAGAATTAAGGGAAAGGACATCAATGTTTCTGTCAACTGATTAAAACAAGCTTATTCGTCAGCATCAAGTGAAGATGATTCTCAAAACCTGACAAATAAAAAAATAAATAAATAAAATAAATAAATAAATAAATAAATAAAAAAAACCATTAAACAGACATGAAAATGGAAAGATGGAGGATTCAAAATTTAATTAAACTTAAGAATTGCATCTGCTAGATAATAAATGAGGAAAATTTAAAATGTTCAGTATATGTTTCCGACATCTTGTTCTGCTTTAATTTTGAACCTCTTCTACAAACATAGACCAATTATTTCATTTCTTTTACCATGCCAAAAACACTGAAGAATATGGCCAGAAATAAATTTTCATATTTGCACTATTCAGGCTTTTAACAGCTAGTTTATATAACCACCTTATATCGAAAAGTGTGACCATCAATTCCAACAATTAAAGTAATTTTCTTCAATCATGCAAGTAGGGTTTGCACCAGACAAGGCTCAAGAAAACTTCACTTTCTTCTGCTCTTGAAGATATACAGGCACCATATACTAATTTGCTTGCATTACAGAAGGTGTGTAAAGAATTTCTAGAATTAATGGATATTCTTGGGATTCGGCAATCATTCAAAAAATGTATTTCTGTAGACCATTTATTGAATTCACTCTAAACGTCTTCAGGTAGTTCCTCATCCCAGTCAGAGTCAGTATTTTCAAGTGCTCTGTAAAATAATCTTGGAATAAGAAGGGCTGGTGAGGAAACTGTTATTGGATCAAAAACTTTCTGAATGCATGAAAGTAAGATTGGTCTTGTGGGAGCTTCAGTCAAGATATGAATCATCATTCCATTTCATCTGGTTAGTGGTACCAGTGAAGGCCTAACATATTTTCTGAACTTTCATCTAAATCTAAACTACTTTTGCAACATCTAAGGTTGAACCGAGCTGAAGGCATTGTAGCTTCATTAATGTGTGAATCAGTTTCTTTTTCAGAGAGACCATTAATTGGTCTTGTGGGAGCTTCAGTCAAGATATGAATCATCATTCCATTTCATCTGGTTAGTGGTACCAGTGAAGGCCTAACATATTTTCTGAACTTTCATCTAAATCTAAACTACTTTTGCAACATCTAAGGTTGAACCGAGCTGAAGGCATTGTAGCTTCATTAATGTGTGAATCAGTTTCTTTTTCAGAGAGACCATTAAGACAATTATCCATGCAGAATATGCTTCTTAACGTTTCTTCGACCTTTGTTCAGGTTTCCATAGAGAATGTGCCTTTTAACTTTTTTGCGATCTTGCGTAGATGTTCAGGTGGATTTTCTAATAAATTATTTAGGCATGCTGAAAGAAGAAATGAAGAGCAGCAAACATCAAAAACTACTCTGCAGTACCTAAATTCAATGATATTTCCTTTTTACCAATACAAGAAATATAGAAAATTTCTTATCTGCTGGGTAGATTTCAATTTAAAGGCTTTTTCTATATCAGAGGATAAAGCGATTACATAAATTCTAAAATTAATTAAAACTAACGAATTAAAGCTACTATATTTGGCCCAACTTCCAGACAGTCGTTCAGAGAAGATCCATAGTTTCTTAAAGACCCCTACTTAATACAAGTGCAGTTGTTATGGACTTCAGTGAGAAATTATACAGGGACTACACATCTGTCACCATCCCACATTCGAATCAGTCTGTTTCAGGAAGCCATATGGCTCATATATAGGCCAGTCGGTAACAAACATGTTAAGGTTCTGTGATTAAGGATAACGAGCTCCAAGTTCTTTCTATATCAAAGCCTATTATCACACAGCAAAATAAACCTGGAGTAATCCGTGAAGAACATGTTCTTCCATTAGTTCAGCTGAGGTGCATATGTGCCTAGTGCAAGTACTCCACTTAATGAAGAGAAGTGAGAAAAAAAAAACAAATGTCTGGTTGCCTAGCCTAAAAGCCTCATTCATGAAGTCACCCACGAATAGGAGATAAGAGATATCAGTATTCCTATGGATGCAGCAAGGAAAGATTCAAAACTTGTTAGTCTAGGTGGTCTTTCATCGTACGGATAAATACAAAGATAAGTTTTCAGTTCCCATTGTAACTCTTAACCTTCCTCTAGTAAACTCAAAATTAGGCTTTGGCCACTTACACAGTCCAGTCACATTAATGTGACCATCTGTCAAAAGCCAGAATAACCACCTTTCGCAGAGCGGACTGCTGCGAGACGTGCAGGAAGAGAGTCACATAGGTCCCTGAAGGTGTTCTCTGGGATGTTGAGCCATGCCGACTCTAATGCCGTGGCCAGCTGCGCTAGATTACGCGGTTGAGGATCCATGGCGCGAACAACTAGATCGAGATGGTCCACAGATGCTCGATTGGGTTTAAGTCAGGTGAGTTTGCTGGCCAGGGGAGGACGGTAAACTCATCCTGGTGCTCTTCGAACCACGCACGTACACTGGCAGCTGTATGGCACCTCGCATTGTCCTGCTGGAAGATGCCATCATCCTGAGGAAAAACAATGCGCATGTAGGGGTGAACATGGTCCGCAAGGACAGATGCGTACTTGTATTGATCCATTGTGCCTTCCACAATGATCAGTGAACCTAGAGAATGCCAGGAAAACATTCCCCAGACCATAATGCTCCCGCCTCCAGCTTGGACCGTTCCGGCAATGGTTGCAGGGTGGTTCCTTTCAGAGGTTTCACGCCTTATACGCCAACGTCCATCTGTCCGATGGAGCATAAAACGCGATTCATCCGAAAACGCAACCTGTCGCCACTCAGTGGACGTCCAGCTGCTGTACTGGCGTGCAAATTCTAGCCTTCGCCGTCGATGAACAGCAGTCAGCATAGGTGCACGAACCAGGCGTCTGCTTCGGAGGCCCAGACGCAGCAATGTTCGCTGAATAGTACTTTGGGAGACACTTTTGGTAGCCCCTTGGTTCATTTTGGTGGTCAGTTGCTCAACGGTAGCCCGTCTATCTGCCCGAACGCATCTCCGCAACCGTCGTTCGCCTCTGTCATCTATGGCCCGTGGTGCACCACATTTGCCACGTCGCTGATTTTGGACAGTCCCATTTTGCCATGCACGGTACACTTTTACCACGGCGGCACGCGAACAGTTCACAAACTCAGCCGTTTCGGAAATGCTTCCACCCTTGGCCCGAAAGCCAATGATCATGCCCTTTTGGAAGTCGGATAAATCGCTTCGTTTCTGCATTACGCCAACGACTGAAATGTTTTCCGAAGCCCTCACACACCCTTTATATACGCTCAACTGCACTGTGCTGCCACCTGCCTTCTGTGATTGGTTATTTAACTCTGACATGGAAAGTACGTGGTGGTCACATTAATGTGACTGGACTGTGTATATCTTTGTTTTACCTCCAGTCTCCTAATAGTCCTCCAACAAAGTTCTTTAAAAATGATACTTGGAAGTCATTACAAAAAATTAGCTTTCATGTTTCTTATTTCACTGTAACAGAAGGAAAAAGTCTACTTTTGAAACAAATGTATTTAGGATAGTGTTCATGATGCAAATTTATTACATCTTTAGTATTCTGTATATTTGAAGTTTTGTTCAGCAGTATTTCTTTAGAAACAACAAATGTCATAATTGTATTTATTTGTTCACTTTAATTAACTGTTTTTTTGATAATTTTCCTTGAAACAACAGAGAAGCTGAACTATGGTGCATTTATATGTCACTGACCAAGTGTAAAAATAAGAAAATTCAAAGCTGTATGTGGTAGGATTCATATTTTGAAGAATATCATACACCATTATTAATGGTAAATTTTTATCACCTGTAGAAGTCATGACAGAAGCAGATATTTTTACAATATAAAATAATATTTTTCTTATTGTTGAGAAAATAAGTAGAGGTGTTTTCTGATGATTTTTGTACTTCGTAAAATAAATTGGAACTAGGTTTAGGTAACAAAATTTTTCAGCCTGTAAACCTGTCTTGCAGCCTTTGTTTCTCTCAAATTAACATATAAAAATGCTGAAAAAGTTAAATAATGATGAAATAACCAGCATTTAAATGACTACATGAAATGAGAAATATTTAAAGCAATTAGTCATTAAAATACATTAACAGGATGTCAACAAAGACGTATTAATTAGATAAAAAGCATACCGTTTCAATAATTTGGAAAACTTTTGCAGCTGACCCTTTCGCAGTTGAAACAGCTGTCATGTGAGGCATAGCATTACCCAGAGAAAACGATCCAATCATAACAGCAAAAAATACCTAAATTAATTTGCAGTAATATATATTTAAAATTATAGAAAACTAATATTTAAAATATATACTTACATTTTATATAACACCTACGATTGTATAATCATACAGGTTAAATTAAATAACACTTGAGTTGAAATTGATTTGTGGTGATTTAATTTCTATCACTTTAGATGATCCTGAAGGGCTAATAGCACAAGTTTCATGTAACAAAGCTTAGCATAAATAAATAACATTACAAAACAAATCAAATAAACTATGATCTCCTAACATGAAACATACTTAGATTATTTAAAATCAATCTAATGCTAACACTATAACTAATTGATAATTAGCCAACAAGGAAAGATTATTTATTGCAACACTTTTAAATAAATATACAACTTACAGAAAAGACATCACCTGGAGTCATTTTTCCAGCTGAAACCAATTCTGATCCATACCTAAAGTACAAAAAGTAAAGTTAAGGTAATGATGATAAAGTATTTAATGATATTTTTACATATTTATAGACTTACATGTACAAGAATCTATATACATATGTACTTAAATATTCCTAAGCACTTTATGCCCTTTTATCTTTCAAATATTATTCTAAGAATTCAACATAATTTTTTTTAAAGACAGAAGCAGTGAAATAGCAGTTGACAGCATAATTACAAAAATTATGATTTGTGCCAGGAACTCAAATTTATAATTTATTTGAGATATTTTTTGTTGTTAAAAACTATGCCTAATAAATTTCGTATCTTTTAAAATTTGAAAAGTAGCTACATGCAAGTATTTAAACACAGAATTTTATTACCAATATATTCTAAATCAAAGTTACACTAAATACTTACCAAAATGCCAAAGCATATGCTCCATATAAAACTAGAAATGTAAATCCGAAACCAAAGGCAATGAAAACATATTTTTGAAGGGCGACATTCATGCCTTGAATCAAAGCAGCAGTGTACCTAAAAATAAAACAAAATTTAAAACACCCGAAACAACATTTAAAAAATAAATAATAAAGGAGATCCATGAATAGCCACACAAATACTATGATAATGTTCTATACAGGAAGGGTATGGAATAAATCACAAGAACATTAGTTGGTTCTAGTGAATACCCAGCCGACAGCACTTTTAGTCTTAACAAGAAAGTTGCCATGTTATTCTTATTTCTGTCTTGCGTTCAAAGTAAGTATTATCAATAAAAAGTTTTTAAAGCATGTAATTTTACTTTAATTCTTTGTTTACTGAAATTATTAACTTAAGAAACTTTTTATCACACTTCTAAAAATTCTACCACTATGCTCCCATATTCTCCTTCCCTTAAAAAATTACACATTAAAACAAGCAAAATCTTGTAAGAGATGAGACAGCATTATTTCAATTCATCCAAGGTCTTAAATGTTACCTAGGCCAAGAGGAATAAACTAAATACAGAAAAAACTAGGATATACTTTAAAAGCAAAATATATAGCAATAGTGTTACTGAAATTTTGTGCTCAAGTAGAGATATAAATTAATTAAAATGGAAGTACAAAAAAAAATTAAGACTGTACAGCAACAAAGGCAAAAAATTAATCAGCTTAACTGCATTGCTGCGAGTTATTAAGCATCAAATATTAGATCAAGTGATAAATGTGCTTACCAATTAATATTTTCATCAAAGTGAAAATTTTTTAATAGCACAGATGAACGTGATAATCATTAATTTGATGCAAATTTCTAAATAAATTCTGAACCCTTTCATCCATCTCGTAAGTACATAAGTATTTTTTCTACCAAAAAACTCCAACAGCAAATTCTTTCCTTTCAAGCAACTTCTTACACTGTCACATTTTCTACCACTGTAGGGCCTGGTAGTCAATTCATATCCCGTACCACAACAGAGTAGATCCCAGTTTTAACAATATCTCTGCTGAAAAGACAATTTACTCATCTATCCCTCCATTTGAAATTTTAATGTGCAATATAGAAACATCTGATTTATTTTAATAATTTTTAACATAAACCAAGACTTTTTAAGAAATGGAATCCTCTACAGGAATATGCAGTTCTTTAAATTACTTATTTGGGTATTCTATATACAAGCATTCCAACACCTTTTATTCCACTCTACAAAACCCTAGCCAAGACCATTCATTCTCCCTCATATGCAGATAAGTACAGAAATGAAATGGACGAAATGTAAAGTTAGCTTTAAATTTAATATCAACATGTGCTGTAAAAGAATTCCGATACAAATACCACTCGTTAAAGATATAAATTGTAGAGGTCGCTAACAAAGACATTCTGTTTAAAAAAATTCTTTGGTGCTGATAAAGAATGGACAGTTGGATGTTGCTTCTCTGCAGGAAAGCATAACTATAATGTAGAAAGGCAAACTTAGGTACAACTCTTGCTTTCTGCTCCCCTTGGGAGCTCACTTTTGTGAGTACGGGTGTGGCAATCTCGAGGTACTCTAGCCCTTCAGGGGATCATCTTCTAGGTGGGACGGGTGTTATGATCCTGGAGCACTAGTGATCTAACATGTTTTCCATCTTCTCTCCCCTTGGTTGTAACTTTTCTCCTTCTCTTTCCCCTTGTGGTTTCCCTTTTCAGTGGTTGGGGCTTGTCATGAGAAACTGGAGCAGCCTTTCTTTCCAGATTTCGAGTGGCGAGAAATCTGTTGCATGTTTGCCGTGCGTGGAGACCCGTGTCGCTGGAAAGGAGGGTCCTGGAAGTTGGGAGGGGGGCAAAGTACTGACCCCCAACTCACTGCTTTAGCCTCTGCTTCAGCTAAATGGGAGGCACCTTGTCCTCCTCAAGAGTGTCAATCACCTGGTCACTAGTCCTTGTGTGAGTGGCATCAGGATAAGCTCTTGGGAGTACCTGCTTTTGGGAAAGCCGACTGTGGGGCTTCAATTTATGTATAGGTCTGGCTAGCCCTAACACAGAATTCTGTGTTCTCTTGTTGGGCTCTGTGGTGGGTGGGGCAGATGGACCCAAATTTTATTTCTCTTCAATATGGGTACTCCTAACATATTTTTAATTACACACCCTGAAACTAGTCACACCGTTCCAAGTATTAATTGTTCTGAAAAGTCTTGTATTAAAAAATCACGTACCAATGAGAATAAGCCAAACAACTGTCATGCTTCCTTGTCATCTCTAGTCCTTCTGGCAAACCTGCAAAAGATGTCTTCTTTTTTAATCAAAAAGTACATTCATTCCTGTATGGGTGAGCCAAGAAATATAAAGCTCCTTCGTTCTGGAGACTTGCTTATTGATACAACTTGGCCACCTAATCTGCTTCATTACTTTGAACAACCAAACTCGGGCAAGCTCCTGTCACTTTAACCAATCATAAAGCACTGAATTATTGTCATGGTGTAATCTCAGAGGTCAACCTTCTGTGTGTTCCTGAAGAAGAGATCGTATTCAAGCTATCTGATCAAAATGTCTGCAGTGCAAAGTGGATCAAGATGCGTAAGGACAGTCAATTTATTGATAAGAAACACGTGATCCTAACCTTCAGCTCACCTGATCTGCCTAAGAATAATAAGGCTGGATATCTAAATTGTCCTGTAAGACCTCATGTTCCTAACCCAATGCGATGCTTCCAATGCCAGCATTTCATCGACTCTAAGATGTCTTGTGGTGGTAGCCTCATATGTGCCTGATGCTCAAAGATCGGCTGTGATTGTGATAACTGCATCACTGCGTATAAATTGCAACGTGAACACCAAGCATTTTCTCACTCACGCCCAATATGGAAATCAGAAAAGGAAGTGCAGACTACAAAAGTTGTTAGAAACATCTCGTATGTCAAAGCCAGAAGACTAGTTCAAAGCACATAGGTTCGTCCAAATATAGCTTATGCCAATGCTGTTAACTTCGCCAAATAAACCCAGAAGATTGCAAGAAAAAAGAAAGTCCAATCCATGTGATAAAAAAAAAGCAAGAAATAGTAATTTGAAATAAACCAAAAATATCCCTCCAAGAACAGATAAATAATAGAAGCAACAGCTCTTCTGAAGACATGGTGTCTGAATCTTTAGATTCGGATAGTATGGAAATAGAGGAGGTTCTGAAAGTAAACAAACACCTTCTGCTGAGCAGAACCAAGAAACAGCACAGAAAGAACAAACATCAGTCATAATGGACACTCTTGTATCTTGGAATTGTTGCAGCTTCCGCCAAAATGTTATTAACCTCAAACATTTGATTCATGTATATCAACCAGTGTGCTTGGCGATTCAGGAAACTATGCTAAAACCAGAACAAGTAGCAGAGCTTCGGAGATATTCTTGCACTAGGAAAGATAACTTGGGACGGGAGTGCGTCAATTGAGGTGTAAGTCTTCTCACCTCACTTAATTTTCCTTCCAATCCAATTTCTTTAAAGACTAATCTCCAAGCTGTTGCAATGCAAAAAAATATGTTGGAGTTTAGTTTCAGTTTGTTCCCTTTATTTGTCCCCAAATCACCACATCGATCAGTAAAATTTAGATGAACCAATTGAGCAGCTGCATGAACCCTTTATCACAGTAGGGGATTTTAACGGCCATAGCCCGCTCTGGGGAAGTTTTGATAGAAACACCCAAGGATGACAAATTGACTAAATGATCAAAGATCATGGCCTTTGTCTCTTCAATGGTGGACAAAATACCTACTTCCACAAGCCTACAAGGATATTTCACAATCTAGATCTAGCCATCTGTTTATCTCTTTTACCACTTTGTACATTTATTGTTGGAAATGATCCTTACAACAGTGATCATTTTCGCATTTTTGTTTCTATCACACAAGAAGGAGTAAACACCATGTCAAGATCCCACGTTTTATACTTAACAGGGCAGACTGGACACTCTTCTCGTCTTTAACAGAGTTGACAGAAGAGATGGTAAAAGATGTGCCAGTTGATGATGCTTTGAAAACTGTCACTGACATCATCTTTCGTGCAGCTACAGTCTCTATTCCAGTGACATCAACAAAACTTCAAAAGCATGCAAACCATAGTGGAATCATGACTGCAAAGAAGCACTGACAAAACAGAGAGAAACTTGGAGAATTTTTGGTAATCCCACCTTGTCAAACCTTATGGTCTTTAAAACAGCTAAAGCAAACGGAAGGAAAGTAAGGCATAAGAGCCAGGACAGCCTATGTGACTGGCATTACATCATCTATGCCAAGTAAACGAGTATGGGAAAAATTTAAGAAAGCATGCGGAATGTACGAAGACCACTCATTTTCCTTTCTGGAGAAAGATGGCTGACTGATTAACGAGACAGAAAAAATTGCAAATACAATTTGTGTGACCATTGCTGCCATTTCCAGTTGCAGCAATTACCCACTGGCATTTCTTTCTGAAAAGCATCGTCTCAAAAAAATTCCCATTGCCTTCAACTCTTCCAAAACTGGTAGTTCTGATATAAAAACAGTTACCTAGCAGATAATGTTAAATAAATGACAGTCAAATTCTGAAAAAATTGAGAAGTTTTAAACCTAAAGTAGAGGTCTGGAAGACCACCAGGAACTGGAGGGAGGACTGGAAGTCTTATTAACATGTTTAAGTATTGGTCACTCTTGAGTCACACACAGTTACCTTTTAAAGGCCGAGAGTGAACCTATTTGTTCAAACTGTAATAGTGCTCTGTCCGTACATCATTTTTTAATCGAATGTTTTCATTTTAACCGTCTTCGACTGAAGTATTTTAGCCACTGTGACTTGTCTCTTGACCGTATTATCGGGAAAGAGGTACATGACAATTTGTCTGAATGACTGAAAGAGACAGGTTTTTATTATTTAATTTGATTTCTTTTTTAATGTTGTTACTTGGGATTTTAATGCTGCATATTTTAATATATCATACTCTGTTTTTAATCATGTTTCATAATTGAAAGCATGTGAGTTTTATATATTAAGTTATTTCAAAAGTCATAAATTCTTCTCATCATTCGACTTTATAAGTGAGCTCTTGTTTTAAACTTGTTCTTGTTTGTATGTTATGCTGATGGTATGTTTAATGTGAATGTTTTTGACATGTTTTCGATGCATATAACCTTAAAGGTTTTGCACTAGGAAATTCATTACCAAACCATGCCTTTAGTTATGGTCAAAACTCTTAAACCTTGCCTTTAGTTATAATAAATACTATGGGCACTCGAGATCTACAGCTTTCTCCTTTCTTTAAAGTTTATTATACCAAATCTCTACCAGTAATCAGAATCTTCAGACTTCTATTACATAACATAACAAGAAATCTTGATCTTACCACAATCCAAAGGAAGAGAAGGATGTACAGATGTTAATATGATGCAAGTACTTCTATTTTGGCATTTAAAAAAATGAAAATGTAAAAATTATGAAATTTTACATGGGTATGGTATCTATACTTATATTAAGGAAAATTCTATATTCATTATAAAAAATAAAGAATAAAATACACAACTCCTGTATGAAAAAAATTCATTGAGATATTTAATTGTAAAGTTTGAGAACATATTCAGGGGTTCATATTCAAACTGCAGAGTGAAATGTTTGCATTTGTATGCACTAAAAATTATGAATAAGTTTAGAAAAATACTTCTGATATTAATTGATTACGTGATGAGCATTTCTACACAGATTGTTAAGAAAGTATTGATCAATATCAGTTTTTTAAAAATGAGATAATAGACGCAGAATCTTACAGAACTCACTTTCTAGAAAACATTGGTAGGATCCATTATAAATATACAGACAAAACATATTATTTGGATAAATTAAGCATGAAAAGTATTTTAAGTCCAATTAATTTTTAATATGATTGATACATAATAATTCTAAAGTAAAAAAACTGCACAAGATATTAACATACCTTCAGCATTTAAAAATGTATATGAAAATTCTTTTAGCACAACAGTTGTAACAAAATTTCAAATTAAATTATGGCTTCAATAATTATAATTCAAGGTTTCATAATAACTATAATTCAAGCTCAAATTATGGCTTCACATGACTTAGAATGAACCTTGAATTATTGTCATTTATTTATTTACCATCTCCTTAGGGCAGATTGAAAATGACGTCAAGGACCCAAAATTTTGGAATTAAATAGCATGGTCAATTTTTATCATATGAAAGTTAAATGTTTTGCTTATTTTTGATAATGGGCCTAAAATATTCCTTAGTGTAAGAAAAGATTTTTTCTTTTAATTTAAAAATATCAAAATATAAACATTTGCATCACTTAAAAAATTTTTGTAACTGGAAGTATACGTCTATGACTAACAGCTGCAAAAATCAAGTCTCGGTAAGGACTTTTATAGACAAGGTGCTTAAATCATATTTCAAATGCATACAAAAATACAAATTTGGTTGCATTTTCTATAATTTACTTACATAAATTAGATAATTAACCTTCTGTGCAAATGAGAAATTTTCACAATATACTGATTCACTAGGGTTGTAGTGGTGAAAACCATAAAATACTGAGAATATAGGCTACCTGGCTTATATTCTCAGTGGTTGAATAGGCTTGCAATTTGCACTTCATAATTTCCCGTTCCATAACATTGATTCATGAAAAAAAAATCTGGGATGATGAACAGTGTCTTGAGTTACGAGCACTGAAGTCAACAACAAATGGTATTTATAGGAGGCAACCCAACACACAATCAACACTCAGAGAATTCTGGATACATCATTTTAATATTTTCTGTTGTTTAACGCTTAATAACAAAACCTGGCAGCAAGTAATTTATAGAACCATGTAATGAACCTGGAGGCAGGTGTGTCACATTAGGGCATAAATCTGATAAAAATATTTTTTTGTTTAATTTTATAATAATAAATCCATATTAACTACTTTTGATTTGTAGCTATACACTGAATCATTGACTTAAAGTAAGGCATTCAAAAGCAACTGAGTAGCCTACTTTCAGTTTCTGTCTTTCAATACCCTTATCATAAAAGGATTATGCACGCTGAAGAACGTCAGCAATCAGTCGGCGCAATATTTACAACGTGCAAAGCGAACGTATCCCTTCCACTCCTTTTCTCCCACAAGGTAACGCAGGGAGTGAGCATATACCACACTCTTGCATTCCATAGCACCAAAGCTACAAGGAGAAAACATTCATTGTTTACCATTGAATTTAGAGCATTTCATTACTGTTTTTCAATATGTTAGTTGTGATATTTGTGTTGTACTAACACATTTAATTTAAGGTATTTATTACTTCTTTCAAAGTTCAGTTCCACATGACAATATATTATGCTGTAAGACAAAGAGGAATACTTATTCTATAAATTTGAAGAATACATAATTCGAGAAAATTATCAAGTTAAAAAAAGTTAAAAAAAGACTTTTATCTTGGTTTCTTTTCAATTATTTTGTTGAGAGAAAGTAATTGATTGAACTAAAGATGAAATAAACAAATTCACTGCTTCAGTGACGACATAATTCAATAACTGACAAGTACCAAACAGGCACTTTTTTCTCGAGGACTTTGTTTCTTTTCAAGACTTTGCATGCTACTAACTGGATAGCATCAGCGTCGGAAAATTTCACGACAGTCTGCATTGTGTATGCACTTCAACCTCAGAAGTTATGGCGAGAAAATAGAGGATAAATACTTTATCAAATAAAAGCCATAAATTTCGACTCACATGTATAGGATAGCTCTGTAGCCGCACAGAAGACAGTGATTGTTATTTTGTTTGCTTGTAAGACCCACTGGTCTATCTTTTGATGTGACAGCTGAAATATGTGTAGAAACCACACAGGAGATGGGTAAAAAGAACCCTTTATTAACTCTTAAAATTCACAATGAGTCGACACTAACACACTATGCCTCACTTGGGCGGTAACTCAAATAACAAGAACTAAACAAAAAATTTCAGATAGTAACAAGTAATAGAATTACTCTAGAGCAATGATTTTCAACCTGTTTTTTGTTGCCACACACTTTTAACGAATTCAAAATTTGGCGGCACACAGGTAAAAAGATAAGTTTAGAAGTTCTTTATTTACTTATAATACACCGAGTAAAGTAGTTTATGGTAATAATTTTCAATGTAAAAGAAAGTAATTTGTACTACAAAAACAGCAGTACGTTTTTTAAGCGATTAATTACAAGTTAATAATAAGAATACTTTCAATGAGACATTTGAGCTTGATGTTTTTTGATAAATTCTTTTGTATTGGATCGTAAAAAGAACAATGCTACTCCCATATCATCGTCTATATTTAACAGTCTCTATCGTTTTATTCGTTTTTATGTTGGTTAATACTGAAAATACAAATTCACACATGTAATATGCAGAAAATTGTAGTAATATTTTTAAAGCTTTTTTGACCATCGTAGGATTTTTTCGCATCTAATATTAATCCAAAATGAATTGATTGATTCTTCCGAATATTTTAAAATTAAATCCCGATTATTAAAAAGCGAAATTTGTTCTTCCTCTTCTTCATTCAAAGTAAATTCAAATACAGATTCGTTATCACAAATGGATTAAGAACCCGATCAATTTTTTATCCAATCCAACTATTTTATATCTAAATTTGGGAAATAATGAATAATTCTCTTCTCTAATATTGTCAAATGGTCAATAACAATTTTACGAATAGTTTTATTAAAATCCTTTGGGACTGACTCAAACTTCTCGAAATTGCTTTCCTGAATTTTATCCTTCTGTAAAGTTATTTGTTTTTGGAATTCCACCAGTTTACCAGTTAAGTTTAATACATTTTCTTTCGGGCTTTGCATACTTGGATTTATGTTATTAAAAATAACAAAATTACCTGTCTTCCATCTGTACTAATCAGAACTTCTCAATTTAAATTGTCTACTTATCATGCCGGAAAATGTTTCGAAATGTGCTCTCCTCAGAGCACCAAAATCGTTTTGGATAAAACAATTGGCGAGCTTATTAATGTCTTAAAAATCGAATTTCGCCAATTCTTACGTATACCGTGTACTAGGATTAAACCCATTATAATTTTTACTACATACATTTCTAAAATTTCGCGGCACACTTTAAGAGTTTGGCGGCACACCAAAGTGCCGCGGCATAGTGGTTGAGAATCACTGCTCTAGAGGGCTCAAATAATCCTGTTTCCTAAAAACCGCAAAGTAATAGCTGTTATGCCACATTAACCAGCAATAAATGCAAAACAGAAATTCATGCTACAAAAATACAGCGCTTGCCCAAACTCTCTAACTTTCCCTTCTACAACTCGATATTTAAACTTTTTCTCCTCAAGGTAGAATTTGCATTACTTCATGCACACTACAAATTTAAATATTCTGGCATTGACAATTAGGGGAAATCAAGGCTTATAGGAAAGTAATCATAAAATGAAATTTAATATGCTAGATAAAATAAATATAAATCCTTACATGCTTAAGTGCATTTTATGGTTGTGCTTTAGCTATGCCAGTCATAATGATTTTGTTTAAAATATTAACACAGCATAATGAATATTTGATTTAAGTGTGGTTAATTTTTTACTTTTGGGCTTCTCTGAATTTCTGAAAAACATTAGTTAACATTTTTTAAACATCTCAAGAATGGCTAAAAATGGAACTGGGTGTGATACAAGATCTAGTTCAAAAACCATTTAGCCTTCGACCTTTCTTTGAGAAAAAAGACAGACTAAAAGAACCATAGACCTTGCCCTTCTTTAGATAATTTATATTGTAAGCACAAGGATTAAAAAACTGGTGATTTGTAAGCTGCTCAGTATAAAAAAAACTAGCTGGTTAACTGGTCGCGGTGTTAAAGAATTGTTGTTCTGCTGGCCCTGCCTGTTGTTTGGTGCTGACGACATGTGTGTGGACTAAAGATGGATTTAGCAGTTTGAACGTATTATCAATATCCATTTCAAGACATGAAAAATCTCTTGATCACATTAAAACAAGTTTACAGCTTTCCACATCTGACGATCAAGAATAGGTCTACAGTTAAACTAACAGAAGCAAATATCGATAAAGCCAAATATCAAGGACGTAATAAAAAACAGGGAAATTTTAAAATGATCGATAAATTTTGTATGCTCCTTAGGAAAACAGTAGCTGCCATTTAGAGGTCATGAGTCTATAGATTCAATACATAGAGAGAACAACAGAGAACTGTTAAATTTTCCCAGCTCTTATGATGCTATACTTGATAATCACTTGAAAGAAAGCACTGTTTTCCATAGGACATCCCTAACTATTCAGAATGACTTCATAGATTGCATTTTAAAAGTTGTCATGAATACTTAGAATAGTGAAATAGTGAATTTCCAGCTTGTTTCATTCCTTCCAGATGAAACAACAAATTCAAGCAGTAAGTCACAATTATATACATGCCTCAGATATGTAAATGATAAAGAAGAACCCCAAGACATATTTATAGGTTTCTCTGGCGTAAGTATAGATCGTTCCTTGTTCTGCTAAAACTCTATGTGAGCACATTTTCAAAATTGCAAAAGTATTTGATTTTGAATCAAAATTTGTTGGACAAACCTACAATGGAATAGTAGTTACGGCACGGCGAGGAATGGACTGAAGAAATGAGTACAAAATAAAAATAGCCTCAAGCCATTTTCAGACATTGCTACAGTAATGTTTTAAATTTTATTTTGCAATTTTGCAACTATCTGCATGCATTATTAGAGAATGTCACATGTTTTGTAAAATATTCTTTAATATGTCTGAATTTTTTCAATACCTACAAAAAGAACTCATGCACTTAAAAACTGTTCATAAAGAAAAAGCTACCTAAATCTGCACCTACAAGATGGAACTTTTGCGCAAGAATTCACAATTCAGTGCATGGAAGGAAAAAAAAATAACTATGTTTTCTGAAGACATTATAGAGAAGTGCCATGATTGAGAGCCTTTATATGTGTCACAAGTGCATGGATTCATTAAATTTTGGGCTGAATGTAATAACTGTTTTCTCTTGGAGGTGCTTTAAATGACATTTTGTCATTCAGATATATTTTTTTGAGATTTTCCAAATTTACTGTGCAAAAGAAATGACAAAATTTCAATATGCCCTTTTGAAACAGCAAAATTCCTTTGAAGCAGTATGGGAAAATGTCAGTGCAAAAGAGGCAAATGAATTGTCAGCAAAAGAAATGTGCATTGATAAATTTGAAATCAGGTGACTTTGCTTTGAGAATTTAGGTAATATTTATAATCATATAACGAAAATATTTGGTTCCCTTGCTAAACTTCAGTTTATTGACCTTCTGAATGAAGAGAACTTTGCTACTTGCAGCTTCAAATACATCACTAGAATGATCATTTTTCAGCATTGAGATGCATAATTACACCAGAATAATGAAGTCACAAGAGAAATTAACTGCACTTAGCATATTATCTGTCAAGAAATTTCTCCTTTTGAAAGTTAAACCATTGCCTTCATTTTAGGAAGACATTATAAAGGAATTTACTATCCAAAATAAAATGGCAGAATTCAGATTCAAATAATTTTAATTCTAATGACTGTTATCTAAGTGTTATTTCTAGATTTTTGATTATATCTTAACATTCAGATCTATACTGTTATTTCCATAAATGAAATAACATATGTATTCTCAATGTAAATTGTTTATAAATATTAGAAGATTTTATAATACTCAGAACCAAAAACTGGTAAGTTTTAAATTTTTATTATACAAATTTTATAATTTTATTTATATATTAACAGCATATAAATGCATAATAAATAAGTATTAATACGTTTAATGCTAATCCCCATTCATTAATATAGATGTTTTTTTTAATTTTGTGTATAACAGCATGCCTTTTATGAAAAGACAGGATATGCTCCTTGACTGGTGGAAGTGGCTATATGTTGGTGCCTCAGGCAAAGATTTTGAGGTTGACTGCGAAGATGTTCTTTAATCCATAAATCACGTGATTTAAGTGATTTTAAGCTAAACTACAGGAATAGAAGTTAATAGTGAAGAAATAAAGTTACTAGACGACCATAAAAATAAGCTCAACAAGAAAGAAAAGGAACTTTTGCAGAAGCAACAGAAGGTGATTGTGGAGAAAACGTCTTCTGATGAGACAAAGGAAAAGAAGATGAACCTAGGTTGTTAAGCCTCAGTATGTTTATAAAATAGGGCAATGTTCAAAGTTTCATGTTATATCACCCAGATAACGCAGCAGGATGATACAGCAAAGCATCTTGAATGAAAATGGCATGTCTCACTTTAGAAACATTTTAAAACGTAGATAAAAATAAAACATATTGGAAAAATTTTGAGTAAAATCAGAGCCAGTGTATATCAGTCAGAGTTCAAGTGGCATTAAGAGAGAAAGAAATGATAAAAGACGCCCCTGAAATTCAGTTATCTAATGTTTTTATGGAAAGCTAAATAATGGCACCTTTTTTTGGTCTTAGGTTTAATGATTTCTATCGATTTCATGTTATGAATTTACACATGACGTATTATTGTAAATATTAAATATGCAATTAAAAATGCAGTCCAGGAATAAATTAATCCATCTTACATTAATTCCTATGGGAGAAATAGTTCTATTTTGTGAATATATTGGATGAGAAATGGCATTCAGGAAGAATTACACTTATGATCTGAGGTTTTATTGCATATGGCTCTTGAAAGTATGATGGCACTTCCTTCATGACAAATTTTCGCATTTATTCTTACTGCCTCCCTGCACTTTTCAATGATGAACTTTCCATGGTATACTTTCTTTAGCAACACATTCTTTGATTATAAGGGAATTAGATCATTTTGGTTTGCTCAACAATATTCTGTCTTTCCGAAGAAAAGAAAAGGGAATAGGTTTCACTTTATTTGAACTTAACAAACGCAGAAAAAGTCACACCAAACAGAGTACCACTGAGCACATAGATTGAAGTACCTCAGCACTTAAAAAAAAAAAGAAAACTCCTTTTAAATTTTATTAAGCTATATTTAAATAAAATATAGGAGAATGAAGGCCATGTAAACATACCTTTTGCTTTCTCTTTCCTGTCCATTAAATGAAGTAACAGTTCTAATACTTGACAAAACCTCTTCAGCAATTCCCCCAGCAACAGCATACTTTTGTTGCTCTCGTGCAGATGAAGAAGCAATCAACTATTGCAAATGAATGTAAAAATAAAACAGAAAAAGAAAATATAATCGAGCAATATTAAACTCTGATGTAAAAATGGGTTATTTTTAAAAGTATCATTCTCATAAATAAATATACAGATTTCCAATTTTAATACTTGAAAAAATTAAAAATGTTAAATTTCTTAAAGGAACATGAAGCTAATAAGATGTAATGATATACAGATTCGAACTGTCCATTATAATTAAAGGAAAGAAACATGGTATTACCTTTCCAAGAAATGCTGATGACAATGCTAATAGTGGTGTTAAGGACATAATGACTAGTGTCAGTTGCCATCCTTTAATAAAGCCAACCACAAAACCAGCAATAAATGTTGAATAATACTGAATAACCATGCTGAACTTGTCCCCAATACCTTCTCTTACACGCTCAAGATCACTATGAAAATTAATAAAATTAATTTTTCTGGTAAACTGCAGCATAATGTTTTATTTATAAAAACTAAAATTAATAAAGTCTTTTTTTCCTTTAATGTACAATAAATGAGCAAGAGTAACAATGCAACAACTGGTCATTAAATACTTGTTCATACTTCATTGTTTGCATATGATTTTCAACCACTGAACATTAATCTAAAAAATTCTACAGCTCAAAAGTATGATTTTCATTCCTTCCCTTAACCTTCTTAACCCTCATTCACATGCAAAGCTCCTTTGCACATATGCCATTAGCAAGAGGAGAAAAAGGAGACATGAAAGAGTTTCTTCTTTAAAACCTGTTCAGAAGACTGCCGTCTTACTTCCCTTTACCCATAAGCCACTGTGAACAATGGCATCACAACCATGAATCAAACTGACTGATATCTAATATTGTTTACACTTTTCTAATGTTGTTTACTGTTGCTACAGATGGTAACAGAACTTCAATAACAGTTCCCAAAGAAGTTACGCTTAACTATTATTATTAGAAGCTTTTGTTTAGCTCACTCATGGTATTTGTTGCTATGGTTATAAGTTTCCCATCAATTTATAAATTGCTTCCTGATAAGGTATCAGGTTCAAATTTTGTGCATACACAGCTTTTGGATGTGGAAGCACGATTTTTTAACAATTCAAATTATATTTTTTAAACCTTAAAGCTGAAATGATTTTTAGGCATATTTTTGTTTAATGAGCAATATGAAAATCTCAGAGTTTTATTGTTCGCACGATTAGATAAAGAGGAGGAAAACATCTTTTAAATAAAATTTTTAACTTAATTTCTTTTAATATTTAGGGATAATTTTTGAAAATAGCTGAAATTTTTATACTTTTTGACATACATTATTTAAAAATATATTGATAACAAAGTTTTGAAATTTTCTCAAATTACAAAACAAACTCTGTGCTGTTGAATAAATGATGAAAAGATATTAATTGGGAGAATTTTTAAAAAATATGTGATGAGGCGATGAAGAAAAAGGGGAAGTGTCAGTTCTTCGGCATCGCTTGGAAACATCAGTTTCAAAGTTATAATCTCATTACATCACACTATTTTGCGAGCTTCTGTATAGATATCTCTAAAATTAATGTACTTATTTATTAATCTCAGGTTTCTGCTGCAAAGAAGTTAAGCATACTACAAAATTCTTCTGCCATTTGCATAAACATCATTTCTCTCCAAGTTTTTTTATATATAGATTTTGGATTTTATAACTAATTAATATTATTAATTATTAATACTCCCCCATATAAAAAAGTTTTATTACTGGTTTTCATAAGTTTATATACAGTTTTCTCACCATTGAGACAGATTGATTGTGTTTATTTTATTAAACACAATCAATTTAGTTTATTTTAGTTTATTTAGTAATATTTTATTCTTTAATGATCTTTAAAATTACATCATCAAATACGTATCCATTATAAAAGTTTGAAATTTTCAGGTTATAAAACAGACATTTCACCCCTTGCAAATCAAGAATGATAAAAAGAAATTTTAGTTAGGTGGCTTTCTATAGTTTTTTTTTTAAACTAGTTGTGTTTTATAAGCTTTTACTTAACTCACTCATGTTGTCACTATGGTAAAAACTTTGTCACTTATTTTTAGTCTATTTGCTTATTAGTCATGGAGCTCAAATTTTGCATACATACTTACTGTGGATGAGAATGAAGCAATTTTTCAAAGTTCGTCTTACACATTTTTAAAACTTAAAGCTGAAGTGATTTTCAGTACATATCTTCGTTTAGGAAACAAACTAAAAAATCTGAATTTTATTGTTTGCAGCATCGAAAAATCTTCTAAATGAAAATTTATTCTTTCCTTCGTGGTATTTTTTCAACCATTTGGCAAAAAACAGGATTGTTGGCGAAAAAAGAGTGATTATTCATTATTGAGATATGATTTTTTTAATTGAATAATTTGATTGGCAACATGTTATTCAAGCTGAAAATATGACAAAAATAAATAAAGAAAGAAAAGTTCTCTTAAAAATACAGAACTTTTTTCTTATTAAAAACTCGTAAAATAATTAATGAACTAAAAGGGAAAACATTTATCATGAGATTAAATAATTATTCTCTTTACAAAATTCATCTACAATTTTCTATCATAAATAATACAAGCAAGGCAGGCTAAATAAAGAAATCTTACAATCGAATTTTATTGTCACATGTATAAACTGTATGCTTTATAAATTTTTCAAGATCCACACTTCTGGTTTTCCTGACATAAAATTGTAGATTTATTTTGCAAAGAGAATTATTTAATCTTAATTTTAATTAAATTACATGATAAATTATTTTATAAGTTTTCAATAAAGGTTTAACTGAAAAAACTTTTTTAATTTAATTTTTTTCCTTCCTAGAATTATTTTTGCATCTACTATTTAGTATGCAGTGCTTAGAGGAATGACTGCTGATTCAACAAAAATGGCAGATTCACTGAGGGAAATTTACATCTTCCTTTATAAATTCAACATTACTGTTATCAAAATTGGCATATCCAGAGCGACGATATCCTCTGTGAGTACAAATGGCAACGGCAAAGAAAATTATCAGAATAATAATGTTTTAAAAAGTTCGATGTCTTAAAAAGTAATAAATAATTTTCCTTAAAATATAGTAGTGAAAAGTTATTCTTAAGCAGAAAAATAACGTTTTTGTGTTGTAGCGACAGCAACATGTGCATTTAGAACTGAGAGACATCTTCTGATTTAGCACTGTGTAAAATATGACTTTAATTCTATTTCCCCCTATATTTCTCGTTTCCTTATTTTCATGCCATAATTTTAGGAAAAAAGCAATATCCATGTACTGTTTTGCACGGAAAATACAAGAACAGATTCACACACAAAGAATGGACAAGACTATAACAGTTATGTTAAATTCTTTAAATGGCTGAATGCAGAAGCAAAGAATTTGGTCAAAAACGAACAAATGTGGCTATGATTTCTGGAGCTTATGCTAAGTCTTATAACCACCTCATTAAAACATCGAATTGAATGGATCAAAACGACATGGACATTAAGTCACCCAAAATAACCAAGAAAGAAGAAAACTATAATTTCTAATAGCATGATTTGATATGCTTACCAGATTCAGACAGTATGCAAAATATGATGCCATTCATAAACCCATGATCAGACAGAATAACTAATGAATAAAATGAAGAATTCATTAATATTTTAATTGAATACGGAAAACAGCAGAATTAATTGTTTTATTTAACAGCTTTTTTTTAATTCCTGAGTATCAGTTGCCAATCATTAGTTTCCTTTTCATTTTTGGATAGCTCATACCAATCAAAAATGAGCAACTATATATGCTGTTTAATTAGACAAATTTCAGTTTGTTCTCAGCTCTACCTAGGATAATATTTGCATACATATATTTTTTCTATACTCAAATTTTTAATTAGCAAAAAAATTGTAACACAAAAAATAGAAAGGGAAATATGGTGTTTCAAACTAAAAAATGCAGTGGTACAGATACCCCTATTTTGTGCCATCTGACTCTTATAAAGGAAACAGCACCTTTTCACCTAATAAAAGAAATCTAAAGATTTTCACTTTTAAAGAAAAGAATGAAATTGAAAATATCATTCTGTATTTGTTTTATGCAATACTGAAAAAAAAATCATCTTTAATTATGAAAGTCCACAACAGTTTTGCAGGATTATTTGACTGCCACTGAACAACTGTATAATCAAAAGAATTTTTATTTTTAAAGAGTTAAACACAGAATCACATTTTAACGCTTTTCTATCAGCCACAGTAAATGACAGATCTCATCCATCAATAACGAAAGCGACAGAGAAATTAGATATGAAATCCAGATAGTACAATCAATAATTAGAGGACTGTATTACATATCAGGACACGGATTCAGATTTGACTTAAATCTAGAACAGAGAGGATCACAGATTACATCCATGTCCTTTATTATCTTTTACTATCTTTTTTACCAACAGCTCAGTTTAGTCAATAACATTTCATCCTCTTGACATCCATCCTACTTCTGCATGTATTAATAAAATTTGTATTTGAAGCCCATGTCTTTTCAAAGAATTGAAAATAATCGGCTGTTATGGATAAAATGTTTAATAAAGTTTATAATTCTGACAACATTCTGAAGCACACTGTTCAATTCTGATAGTAATTTTTTTGCTGTGAGGGCCTCTTGATGGATCAGGCAGAGTATATGAGTTACATGATTATTACCAGCAGCTTTAACAAAAGATTTAAAATCAAAAGTTTCATCTGTCATCACTTTTACACTATCTGTTCATACTTCACTGTAACTTTTTCATCTAAACCTTCAGTTTAAGTTTGTCAGCATTACTATATATGTCTTCCTCTGTTGCATGTTCTTCCCCAAAATGACAAAGTAAGAATTCTTCTTCGAAATTTCCCAGATAAAAGTAGCTAACACATACAAACAGCTGAGCTATTTTTTAAAAATCAATTGTTTTGTCCAACTAAAGTGTAAATATTGGACTTTCGTTATGCCTAGTAATAAGGTGTTTTCATTGGTTATTGCTAATTGAAAAATTCTGCTAGTGATTTTCATGCCATAATTTTAGGAAGGCAATATCCATGTACTGTTTTGCATGGAAAATACAAGATCAGTTTCACAGACAAAGAATGGACAAGACTACAACAGGAATGTTAAATTCTTTAAATGGCTGAATGCAGAAGCAAAGAAGTTGGTCAAAGATGAACAAATGCTCAGCAGATTCAGACAAGCCTGTGTTTGATAAAGGAATTTTCAAATTTTTTTTTTCCATATTTACTTTAAGTATTTCTGACATTTTAACAGCAGCAGGTAATACAAGATCTTTTCTGATGTCATTTCTAAATTTTATTTTTTATCAGATAGATATGAAACTTCATATGGCGTGAGTAAATATTTTTTCCTAACAGTCAAATTTGTCAAAACACTGTTTTTGTTTATTTGAAGATTCAAGAGTTGATTAAAATATTCTTTGGGTTTACCAACATATGAAGGCTGCTTGGATTCAAGATAACTTTTTAATTTTGACTTTTTTATATTCTTCATAGCCAAAATATTGCATCTAATTAAACAAAGCAGTTGTTGAAAGTAAAGCCAAGTAGAAGAAATGTCTCAACATACTTTTTGTTCGCATTTTAGATGCTTCATTTTGGTTACTATGTCTTAACTTAAGATGTTGCCATCTATGTCGTTACCTTTGTTACTCAAGCTCAACCATTTATCCATGAATAAAAAATATTTGTAGCATGAATTATAAATAAAATAATCTCTCATAATAATTATTCAAATAAATATCAACCTTAGTCGAGCAAAGCAATAAAATACAATGTTGTGTTGTTCATGTGATGTACACACTTGCTGCGATGAAACAGGAGCAACTGTTTATACTGGATAGCACTATCACTACTCTAGTTATAGCAGTCAGAGCTTATCTTCAGCACACATGTGTGGTGTAGAATGTTATGCATTGTGCATTATTGGCATTTTTCAGTTTGTAACTATAATATACAGTTCAGCTTGATTAGTATTACAATTTTATAATTGTGCTGTACAAAAAATGCATTTTATTAAAGATAATGAAAAGCTTGAGACTAACGTTTCTTTAAATTCATGTATCTGAATTATATCGTCATGATTCCAACAGGAATCGTGACCCACATTTTAAAAAAAGCTGTTCTAAATACAGTAATTTAATTTTTCATAATATTTTAAATTGTTTATCACAGTTTATTAAAATAAAAGTATTAGAAATTTACTAAAAATATTTTAGTTTTAGCATGAAATGGTTTGCAAGGTGATTTTTAGTATGACTATTAACAGACTAACTCTAAGCAATATAAATTATGCTTCAAATAAGACTGAAAGTACTTTCTAAATTTTGGAAAGTATTCTCTGAATTCTCTCTTTTAAATTGATACAAATGATTACCCATCATTCAAGTATAACTTAAAATGACATCTTATGAGTCAAAAGTCTTAAGTTCACAGTCTTAAGTTCTATGAAACTAAAATTGAAAACATTAGATAAGGGAAAATATCAACATTACTGAAATGAATACGCCCATCAAACACAAAAACAGGACCATTTTTGTTACAACAGATGTACACATCTCTTTTCACTCTGTGAAAGGAGTTTCTAAAAATTAGACTAAAATGCACAGTATAACAGATAGAAAAATAATATGAGGAAAGTACTAAATTTTATACATACTCAGTTAATTTTGTGACTAATTCTCCACTCTGATGCTTATCATACCATGCTATTTCATGACGTAAAACTTGATAGAAAAATTCTTGTCGTAATATATACACTTGTTTTTCACATGCCATCATCCATGTTAATATCTAAGATCGATCAAAATCATAGAATGTATATAAATATATTCATATAACATTAGTAAAAGACCACACAAAATTTTCCAAAGTTACATTAGACAGTTTGTCACTCCCAAAACCCATTTTTCTAATGATGACAATGCAAAACTGCCTAATTCACATCACTTTTTACAACTTCAAAATAAAACAGAAAATCACTTAAGAGTCTGCAATTTTCCAGTTTTTCTAGCAGCTATCATCATTAACTTTATTTTTGAATCATTAAATGTGAGGATCAAAGATGCCATTATTGAACATATTAAATAAAATAGCCAGTTAAATTTACATATGAAATCAATGAAGAATTGTTTAGCAGAAATTCCTCCATCTATTTCTATAGAAAAATTTTTTTATACCAATTTACATTTTGTGCGTGTGAGTACAATTTTGCCCTGCAGATGAAATTTACGATTATGACAAATAATTAAGTTCTATGTCATCCTAAGCTTAATCGAAACATCAGTTAGAACTTTGAAAACTACATGTATAACTGTTTGCATTTTAACAGAACATTTCCCACCACTATTCATCAAAAATAATTTTGAGGCACTTGATGGAATATATTTTAAAACTTCCACAATTTTAAGGCTATGGATAGTGGCAGTAATTTTAAACATATATTGAAACCCGATTGCATACATTTCTAAATTTATTTCTGCAAAACTTGTTATACCATCATTTTTCATAGTGCCATATAAAGTCATGTCAAATATCCATGAATTTAAATTAACTTACATTGTAATGCTTGATGAATATTTTCTTTTGCTAGGGTTTCAGTTTTCTCTTCCTTATTTTTTGCTTAACTACAAACTCGCTGGTTTAACTCATACAAATGTCAAACTGCAAACTAGTTTAAATCCCATTTCCTTCTATGATTTTCTTTCAATCAAATTAGAGTATGACTCATTTGCGTTTTAGTTTTACTCAAGATATATTTGGTCAGTGTGGTATTTCACAATTATATTTACCCTTTTAAATTGAAATCTGTATTTTCCATATTTTTGTGATGTTTTGTTAATAAAGAATTTTTCAAAGCTCTGACGGGGGAAGATTAAGTTTGAATCCATTTTTTCCTCTGCTCATTTTGTGAACTTTCTGATTTATTTGTGTTAAACATCCCATATTTTGCAGTGAAATTTTTATCTACCTTAAAGTTTAGTGAACTATGTTGAAAGAGATATTGAACAGCCATATTCTACAGAATCAAATGATTGAATTCAAATACTTCGTGCTTCTCATATTTCTAGTTACTCACATTTATAATTTAAGTCTATTACATGAAACTATATGATCAATTTAATTTATTTTTTAACTATTTTTGCTGTTAATATAATTTAGTCATCATGTATTATATTAACTGTGAAGAAGGAATAAATAATAATGAAGCACAGACATTATGAAAAAAAAAGTCTTGTTTTGATTAAAACACTTAGCTTAATTTCAACGTTCTGTTATTTATATTCATTTATTAGCACTAGTCAATTAGCACTTTTATTAGTATTCCTCTCTTCTTGAATGTAGCAACTTTGGTCTAAATAAAGTAGATGTGAGCATTAAAGGCTATAAAAGGAACCTAAAAGAGTCCCCAAACCATGTCATGAAATTTCTAGAATATTTCAGATGTGTTGGGGTAATTTTTGCCGAGTAAAATATTTCTTAACCAGATAAATATTAAAAGCCTGTTTTCTAAACATTTTTTCCCAATATTTTATGTCTTCCTGTCAATGTTTTATTAAAAAAAAAAAATAAACACAGTAGTATTCTAAAAAGCTGCAGACCATAGAACCAAGAACTAAGATTAGAGAATTTTAAGGATTACAGATCATGTCTTGCTGAGTTTTATTTACACTTCTCCCTTTCTAATTTTTTGCATGCAAAAAATTAGGAAGGAATTAGTAGGGATTCTTTGTACATAGGAAACTTAACAAAATATATCGAAACTTAAAGAACTACTTAATTAATATTTACTGAATACGTAACTAGTATACTACAAAAATGCAATTATATACAAAGAAAATAATATGAGTATAAAGAGGAAAAACAAAAAGGATGAGGGAAATATTTTGAGGAAGAATGAATTCTTTTTTAAAAATGGATCAAAATAGTTCATGTAAAAAAATGGTGCAATTACTTTAAAAAGTAATTTTCATGCTTTTAAATGAAAGACTATTATAAAAACACATACTGCTTACAAAAACACATGCAGTAAGGTTTTCCCTAAATTTAATCTCTATGCTTATATCATTATGCATCTCATTTATGCAATTGAGTTAATAACAACACAGGCATTGAAGGGGAAAAAATTGAAGTGATTCAAAATCGCAGCACAAAAACACACAGACACACATTTACAGGAATGCTAACTCAAGTAGCCTACAATGCATTAAAGACATTGTAAACTGCATAAAATTGTTGCAATCAGCCCTGACCTTTACCAAGTAGCATAGATGCAAAACTTTTGCCTTCAAATTTTCACGATTAGTAGAAACACTGCAAAATGAGAGCTTTGGGATGTAGTCATTTTAACTTCATTCATCACACATATTTCACAACTACTAGTTGAATGGAAAACAATGATGAATCTCAACATTAAGTCAATTCACTTAATTTTCAATTATTTTCAATGTTCAATTATTTAGTTGAATTAAATCTTAAAATTAATGTAGTTATAATAAAAATATAAAATTTCATTTGAACAATTTGACATCTGCATATAAATTCATTTGCTTCTATTAATAATTTTATTTCAAAGAAATTTGCTAAGCCAAATATTATCAACTTGTTCATGTCCATTCCTGATAGCTATCATTGCTATTTCTCAAAATACAAATTTTAACCTCATGTAGTAATAACATGATTGGGTTTGTTTGATTATATCAAAGCATGCACGGGCTATCTGCTGACCAAGTCTGTAAGTATCCGCTGCTGGGCTGCAAATAAACCTTCTTTTAAGATTTAAATAAATATTTTAATGCCTTTAAAACTGCAATACATACAAGAAAATAATGATAACTGATAGGTATAGTAAATTAAGTCTTTTTAATAAATCACATACTTTTTATCATCAATCCACATTTTAACACAGTGCAGTACTTGGTTCAAATCGAAAAGCAACTACATAGGCAAAGAAAAGGGAGGAATATTTTCTGGAGTATATCAGGAGTATTTCTTTACAGATAAATGATTATACAATTTTTAATATTTGATGTGTAGTTTCTTTATTGTAATCTTCATTGTTTATTGTTCACATACTTTTATAAAGTATGTTCATAGATCAGATGCCTTCATTACACTGCATTAGTAATTTTCTAAACTCATCATACCATACAATAAATATTATGTCAGTGTTCAACTCTTTAACTCTTTGAAGACCAAAATGCTCCAGACAACCCTTCATTCAAACGACCACAACTGCCCGAAACGGCCAAACTGCAATGTTCTTTTCTTCCCTCCCCCTTAATATGCAGTAGCAGGTGCAATTTCTCCAAATGCATCATTTTATTGCAGACAGCTTGTTCTAAAAGGATTCATTTGTGGTTTCTTAACTTCATCTGTTAGCAAGTAGAAAGCATGTCATTTTAAATCTTCACACCTCTTTATCCGTTAATGGATGGGGAAGGAAGGATATTGCTGTGAATCTGGAAAGGTATTTCGGGCAGTTCAGTACTTCAAGCATACATGTTAACAAACGCATCACTTTTCAAAGAGTCGAAGGCGGTTATTTCGATGCATCCAAAAGAGTATGAAACTTTCTTTAGCAATGAGAATTACTTTCAAAGAAGTTCACCTTTTATTCAAAACTAACATTAATTTAAAGTTCAGTTTTGCCCATTTTAAACAGCCGATTTAAAATTGAATGTATAGAAATATGTACGAATAAGAGCATTCCATTTTAGTTTAAAATATATCGTATTTAAGCATAAGTGCCATTATTAAAAAATTTACACTTTCTTCTTTCATATTAATAGTATATTCGATAATGATAATTGTTCGGAAATTTGTATTTCTCCCTTGTGGCTGCAAAGTTCTGAAGACACATAAAATTCAATGCTATATAGTCTAGCTATAGAAGCCAAGGTGTGTGCATGTGTGTGCGAGAAAAATATTATATCCTCCCGACATCCTGGTTATCAACATGGCCAGTAGCTGGGATTCTCTTCAGCACGGTGTGGCAATCTAATGTATGGAATTTTGACATGAAAAGCAGCTGTCGAAGGGTATAAAGGAAACAGGAATCTAGCCAAATGTTCCAGACAGCATTTATATGAAGTATCATATGGAATTGTTACAGCCATCTACCTGACGACATACCAGTCAAGTTAATCACCTGTTATCCATCCTTCACCTTTTTCATGTTATGTTTTTTCCTCACATATCATAGGTTGACATATCACGCTTATTGGTTTCGTTAAGCTCAAGGAAAGCATTGATTATTGGTTTACATGTAAATTACAGGACGCATGCTTTTTTGATAAGGAACCAAGTTTCATACAATGGCAAAACTCAAACTAAAATTCAATACGTTATGGGCCCAGGTACCCAAGCTTCCCAAGAAGTCCATTGGAGATATATGTCTAGGCAGTAAGCCAAACATCTGTCTTTTGTGTCCATTGTGTAAAACAAGGAAAGAAAATTTACTTCTTCCTCAGCTTTACTGAAATTGTAACTGATGAAAATGATGACCCTGAATATTCAAACTGAAAAATTTTATAACAGTAACTTTGAAATATGGTGTTTCCAAGTGAAAATGGCTTTAATCCAGTCAGAACTTTAGGAAGTCGCAAGCGAGCAGTTAGTCAAGCCAGAAACTTCCTAAGCTATACAAGGTGAACTTGACAAGTGGGTTTCAAAAGATCAAAAAGCTTTAGCAATTATTGCTCTGAGTGTGAAATCATTTGAGGTACTGCACATTAAAAAACGTCAATTTCATATGAAGTATGGATGGAACTGCACAAAATTCATCAGACTAAAGGCCAATTTGAACACAAAAAGACTAATTTGGAGGAGAAAAATAAATTTCTACTGAAATGTGAAGAATACATTCATATTTGATATTCTTGGGAAGCAAAAGCATATCATCTATGGAAACCTGGAACTTGTGAAGTAATACAAAATCGTGTTTCTACTTAACAAAATTCAGAAGCTAGTAAGAGTTCTAAAGTCCAAATGAAGGGAGACATGTTGAAGAAAACATATTTCAAGGTCAAAGTTCAGAAAGAGGATGTGGAAGAACTACATTTCTGAATCTAGAAAAATCTATCAGCAAAAACATACTAATTAAAGTAGCATTGAAGTTTTTGAGGATCCAGAAAATATGGAAGAAGCTTTATCCAGAACAGATACAGATAAATGGAGAGCAGCTATGCAAGAAGAATACCATTCCTTAATGAGGAACAATGTATGAGAATTAACCGATTTGCCAGAGAATATAAAAGCTCTTAGATGCAAATCGCTATTCCAAATAAAGCGAAAGCCAGATGGCACATTTGATCAGCACAAAGTCAGACTTGTCGCCTAAGGATGCTTTGCAAAAGTATGGAATAGATTATACAGAAACTTCTTCACCCATAGTTCATAACTTCTTATGGACACTGCTCACTTTAGCTGCTGAATATTATCTGAAAACACATCAAATGTATGTTCAAACAGCTTAACTGAATGCGAATTACATGAGTGCATTTTTGTAAAAAATTGTATTTATGTATTTACAGGATACCATAAACTTCTTAAAACAAAATTATCCCAATATTATTTCCGCGCAATATGTTGCTGAAAAATTCATTAATTATAGACAAAAAGTAAGAAATTTAGAACCAAATTCACAGGCATGAAAGAAATGAAATTCAATGCCAGTAAAATGCTAAATTCCCAATAACTATGTAAAAACATCAGCCTATTGATACCAAACCGAAAGGATTCCCAAAACTACAGATATAGACAAAAAACATACAGGAAAAGGAATACAACCAAAATCTGATACAATGTAATCAAGAGATTTATCAGATTTAGTTGAATCTCTCCTCCCAGGGAAACCACTGCGTTTTTGTTCATTCAAAATTAGCTGATGAATCATTAAAATTAGCAGGTCACTTGGAAATTCTGAATGCCTCTCCGACACAGAAGCATTAGGTATATGAAATAAAAATAAAAAAATAAAATATACTAAAACAAATCTGTATGAAATAGACTGAATAGTCAATAACGGAAAAGTAAAATAGACACATTTTACTGAAGCCAAAAACTCAAATAAAATACAATAATTACAAAATATATGTTAAAATTAACAGCAAGCTATGAATATTAAGAAAACAGAGGAAGAAAAGACAGCAATTCAAAAGTAAACTGTAGACACAAATGGTTGCCAGTTTGGCACCATTGGCAAAATAAATTGGTGATGACAAGTTTGAAATCTCCCAAAAGGTGAATTAAAGCAGGTAATTTTCAATTTTAAGATTTGGAAAGCATCTTAGTAATGCAAGAAAGAAAAAAAAATACAGTCTTCACTTCATGGACTTAGGATGTAGTAGGCCCTCTGTTAATAAAAGTGTAGTTAAGAAAAATGTACAGCGATACAAATATATACAACTTACGTTATAAAATTCTCTAAAATATGCTTCTTTATCCTTCTCTATTTGAGCTTTCAGATAAAAAATTCATTACTAAAAAAATTTTTTTTAGGGTGTAGACCCCTCCAAACTTTTTTAGTACACAGTTTATGAAGTTGATTGGAATTTTTCCTTGCAAAATTTTAATAAGAATTCCTTGCTGTTTTGTTCAATTTCTGTGCATATGTTTTTAATTATGATTTGATTAAAAACTGTCTTAGCTATAACTTATTTAGAAATGCTGCTATTTGAATTTTAAGATGATATTTATTTTAATTTTAGACATATTAGTATTCCAATTTATTTAAAGGTACAGAATTTAGACCAGTGAAATACATTCCTAAATTCAATTATTTTGAAAGTATTTCAGCAGATATTGATAACTTCATATTGAAAGCACAAGTTCACTATTAAGTTTACCTACTCATATTTTTAAGGAATGGAAAAATGAAATATTAGAACAAAGCAAAAAGAATTGATAAAATTAAAGGAATTAAAAATTGGAAAGATTTATTTCAAAAGTTTTTGCACTTGAAAAAACAATCTACTATTACCAAAATTGATAAAGCAAGCAACAATTTTAGTATTTTGTGAAAAAAGTTCTACAGTTTTCTTATTGAAAAGAAGCTGTATATTTCAGCAGCTTACAGTATTTCCAAAAATAAAGAAAGGTCAATATTCAACAACATTTACGGTTTAAAAAAAAATATGTTACATTTCTCTTTAAACTGCGAACAATAGATTTGCCAATTTATATGCAACTTCAAAATTTCATAAAAATCCTGTTGAATTTAGATTTATTGCGAAGAGCACAAGAAACTACAAGAAGAATTTTGATTACATTTTAAAAAATCTACTAAAATGAATACATAATCTAGTTTTTGATAAAGCTAATACTGACAAACAGTACTGGATAATTAACAACAACCTGAAAATTATTGAAAAAATTACAAATCTATATAAGTTTACAATATCAACTGCTATGAACATCTCTAGACGTGTCTTCCACGTAAAGAAACCTATGAAAGTCTTCTTGAATTTCCAAATTATCTTTTTGAATTGCTTACTATTCTGGATTTACAAAAATGGCAAGGTTATCTCATTTCTCACTTTTTAATTACTACATAAAACATTCAAAATTTCTTTACCTACAAACAAATGGCATTTCAATGAGAAGTTCTTATTCAACTCACTTATGCAATCTCCGTTTGTTTTCTAAAAGAATATAAGCTTGTTAAAAACCTTTCAGAAAATGATTTCAATAAACTTGCATATACATTCAGATATACTGATGAAATTATTACATTCTACAATAATAATCTGATTGAAATTAGAAACATCTACCCCAACTGTTTAAAATTTAACAAAACCAATAAAAAACAATTAAATGTCCATTACTTTGAACTTAGCATTTATAATCTTAAAGAAGTAAGACTACTTGATAAAAGAAGAATTAAATTTTTCAACAATTAAACATACAAATTGTAATACCAACATCTCTAAAAAAGTTATAGCAAATCCAATTTTTAATAAGATTACCAGAATTTTAAAAAAAATGCACAGAAATTGAACAAAAAAGCAAGAAATTCATCTTTTTACAAGTTCAAATAGAGAAGGTTACAGAAGGACGTTTTAAAGGATTTTATAGCCTAAGTTGTATATATTTGCATTACTGTAGGGTTTTCTTGACTATGCTTTTATTAACAGAACACCTACTCTATTCTAACTCGTCATGATAAGCCCATGATGTGAAGACTTTATTCTTTTCTAACCTTTTTTTTTTTTCTTGCATTACTTTCCAAATCCTAAAATTGAAAATTACCTTCTTTAATTCACCTTTTGGGAAATTTCAAACTCGCCATCACATATTTATTTCGTCAACGGCACCAAACTGGCAACCATTGGCATCTACTTTTTACTTTTGCTGCATTTCTGCACATGAAAATTAAGTACTTTAAAGTACCATTAATAATAATAATAAAAAAATAGGGATCTATCAGCAAATGGGAACTGAATAAATTCAATTAAAGTAGGGGTCGCCAAACTTTTTTGATCATCGCCCCCTATATAATTTTTCGAAATCTCCATAGACCCCCTACAAAGGTAATTTTCAGGTAATTAAAATAAAACTATATATTAGTCTAAATATTTAATAAATCAGAAACAGTAAGTAAAGTAGCTACAGATTTTTTACTTCTTAATGAGATGAGTGTGCCTGGTGTTTCTTGGCAAGGTTCGCTGTATTGGGTTCGAAATTAGTCAATTTTAACCGTAAATCCCCTCGAAGCTCCACATTTAATTTATTTCTGTTTTTAGTTAAAATTGAATTAACGTGACTGAAACCGGCTTCAACCATATACGAACTTGGAAATGCCAGCATAAATGGCTGAACCATTTCGTAAAGTTTCACATATTTTCATATATATTTCGTCGCTTAATTTTTGAAGATGATTTGTATATATTTCCAAGTCTTCTTCTTTTATTTTTAATTGTTGCAGATTTGAAAAATACTTATAATCCTTACGTAGCAATGAAGATCTAAATAAATTTAATTTTACTTGGAAGGCTAACAGTATTGTCCGAGCTTGGATAATTGTTACATCTTTTCCTTGCAGTTTTGTTTGAACGTCATTAAATTTTCCAAATAAGTCTGCTAAATAAAAAATATGGTTCTTATTGTTTTGGAGTTCATTGCTTAGAACAAGATTTATTTCGTTCAGAAATTCTGTCGTGGAGTCAAATAAATTGACAAGCCGTTGCAAGCATACACCTCTAGACAACCATCTAACCTCGGCGTGCAGAAGTAATTGGTTAAATAATTTTCCTCACAAAGTTTGGCAAATAATCTTGATTTAAGAGGTTGAGCTTTAATTTGATTAATAGATTTAATACAAAACTGTAAAGCTTCATGTAACTCTGAACTCAGATATTTTGCTACTAAGTTGTGTCTATGCAACACACAATGAATAGTACGAATACCGGGCACTTTTTCTTTGCGGCATGTAGCAAAACCTCGGTAACGCCCTACCATAGAAGGTGCGCCATCTGTGGCTACTGCTATTATATTTTCAAGCGGAATGTCATATTTATTTAAATATTCTTGTAAACATCTAAAAATTGTCACTCCCTTCCCATCGGTTTCAAGATGTTTAGCAAATAAAAATTCATCAATGACTTCTTTAATTTTACTGAAATATCTAACATACGCCATAAGAATAACAGAAATGCCAAAAAGAGATTCATCAAGTTGTATAGAGAACTTGCAATTTTTTAGCTCCGAAACTACTGTGTTTTCTATTTCCTTGGCCATTTCGTCAATAGGCCATTTTACAGAATTTGCACTTAATGGCAAAGACTTTAAAACATTAGTAAAGTCTTTTTTCATCACATTCTCAATGACGTCTTTAATTGCAGGTACTACAATTTCTTCTGCAATTGTGTGGGGTTTTCCCCTCTTTGCTATATTAAGCGAAATCTTGTACGAAGCAATTAATCCTCCTTCATTTTCAATTTCAGTGGACTGCTTCATAAAACTTTTTAGAGTTGGTCGACATGTGAATTTTTCTTTGAGTTTTTTGAAAAATTCTAATTCTTCATTTTTTTTATCTGAATGAAGCCTTTCAAGATGATCTTTCATTTTTGATGGTTTCATGTATTCATTTCCAAAAGTTTTTTCGCATATAAGACACATAGGAATAGTTTCATTTGTCGGTGAACAAATAAATCCAAATTTTAAGTAATCCAATGAATAATACCGACATTAAGTTGGTATATTATACTAATCCACATTATTAAAGCTTACCTTTTCACAAGTAACAATAATTAAAATTGATATCAAAACTAAACGAATAGTTTTATAGAAACAATAACTAATTATCCAATGGTAGATATAATAGTAGTAATAATGACACTACAAGCATTTAATACTGTTCACAGTTCACAAAGATAGCTGAAAATGCATATGATATTTGCGTTTGTAGCATCCAGTGTAGAATTGGACAAGCGCACATATGCATCTGACTCATATGCAAGGCTCGTATGGTTTGCGATGGAGACAAAGGGCGAACCAACGACACGATGCGTAACTGCCGTATAAAAAAGAAAACTAAAAGAGCTAAAACCACACACATGAGAAGAAAGAAAACGGAGTACTGAAGATTCCCTTCGCGCTTAATGCATAGAAAGCCAACGGCAGTGTCGCCGCTCGCCAAGTCTGTGCCAAAGGCTCCTAATTGGTTGATGGGTTCGCCAGCAAGAGACACGGATAAGCCTCAATCGCTCTTCTGGCTACATACTATGAGTCATGCAAATTACAAACTGGTCACAAGGTCAAGTTGTGACGTCACGGTATACATACGAAAACCCATAAGGAAAAAAGGGGCAGATTGTTTTCTGATTTATTATTTTATTTTCTATAAAGAATATAATATTAAGTCAATTATAAAAATACTTTAAATTTTTATGTACGCAGTTAGATATGTGTGATTTGCGTATTAAGAACTGTTTTTCCTTTGAGTCCCAACAGACCCCCATTCGACCCCTTAAGTCAGATAGACTGTTGTTAAATAGACCCCTAGGGGTCTATATAGACCACTTTGGTGACCCCTGAATTAAAGAATGACTGAACTTCTATGCTTATGTCGATCTGAGTTCTATGCCTGAACATCATTTTTGTAATACCATCCTAAGAATAAGAGATCTGTAAGTAGGATTCGCTATTATCTAACATAATTATAAAATAAATTTGAGAATAAAATCAATTGTGTAAAATTTATCAAGTAGCAATCAATATTTTACACTTATAATAGTTGGACATATTTTAAAGAAGATTAGTGACATTTTATTTGCATTTTACTAACAGCTTTACGTTGATTTTTTTTTTTTCCTTTGCATTTACCCAGTCTGGGGGTTTAGTAAATAGCAGAGAGACTTTATGTCAAATGGCATATGTTAAAATGAGAAGTAAAATTGTAATCAGCAAGATCTGCAACAGAAAACTGGCTGTTGTCACCACTTCTGCTTGCCTAAAGAGAAATCTGTTGATCAGAACAGATGTCTGGTGTTGAGATGGTTAGCAAGTTTTGAAAGTTAGTTATGCTCTGTCTGTGTGATGCAGTTAGTGTTACAGCTTTGTGCAGAGTTCATAGAGTAGTTACAAAATTAATATAAAGTTCAAATAAGCCACTAACACACCAGAGGTGGTAAGTCATTTTGTGTTATTTTACTAGCTGTAAGGAATAAGTTTTACATTAATTTTTATATTTTTGTGTTGTATCATGTGACTACGGTAAAGATTAACGAAAGGTAATAACTTGCTTTAATATGAAGAGATAACTTTTAAGGGTGGGCAATCAGTTACCAATAATTAAATTAGGTGGTTAGGTACCCTTAGTCATTATAGATTTAGATGGTAACTATCAAATTTTATTTATTTTTTAAAAAATATTTGTTAAAAAAAGCACTATTAAAATCACAATCTAATAATAGTTCACTTTAAAATACATACAATTTATGACTTTGATCCTTAAATGCTATTAGGATAAGTAAAGCAACACAGAACAAAGTATTTATGCACATTTTTAATTTGAAACCTTCCCAGACATTTTGGACAATTTATATAAATTTTCTTCTCTTTAAGCATCTTTTCTGACAATAAGAAATTAGTTTCAATATACAAATGAATCTTCCCACTAGTTTCTATTTTATTTCTTAATTTGTCAATCGCTCAACAATGTACCTATGAGGTTTCAGTTGATCTGGTTAAAACTAAATAGCCCAAAACCCCTAAATTAAACAGACAGACATAAGGCAACTTATCGCCATATCTGAAAGTAACTACAAAGTCAAATAAAGGTTTAAATATATCTCTTTATTTAAACAGAACAAAAAGCCATATTCTTATGCTAACAAAATCAATTACAGCTCGTGGGGATGTAACTAAACAGGGACAATCAAAGTCAAACTAAAAATGTGGAACAGTATTCAAAGACTATATAATTTAATTTTAATCTAAACTGGCTCGGTAACTCTATCATCATAATAAATTCAAACGTGGGCAGCAATAACACAGAGACGATTAAGTACAAATTATCAGAACTAGCAAGAACTAATGCAGTGTGCAAGCAGAGGCCAAAAATATGCTCTGGCTTGCAATCCCCAAACCACAATTTAAATACTATCTAACTGATTTGCATTCTGGCGAGGAAATGGAAAGGAGAAGTTACAGTAAAAGCTGAAAAAATAAACAACTCGTTAATTTACATAACTGTACATATCTTTGAAGAATAATTTTCTTTCGCCTTATGTATTCAGTTTCTTTTCTTAATAAGTTTCCTTTGGATTTTAGAATTTTGGGATTTAATGAACGATTTCAATTATTCTTAAAACTACATATATTTAGAATGTATAAAAGAAACTGTTAATTTTATTCCCTTAGTAATAATATGAACACTGATAATAAATATGAAATGATATATGAACAGGGCCGGTTACAGAGCTGGTGTGGCAGCATTTTTTGAATTTAGTGATGCAAAACTAGAAATGGCAAAATGTTTAGAGTTTAGGACAGCCAACTGGGAGCACAACTTAGGGAAGCACTAGGCAGCAGAATTTAGACTCACAAAGAGTGCATCAGGTGGGAAAATGCCTAGCACCAGCTCTGTGTATCATGCATTGAGACATATAAGATGAATCTTTTAAATTATTAGTTTTCAATTTCTTTAAAAGAAAAATTCCTTCCTATAGATGCCTGTCCATGCGACAAGATTACATGCAATTTTGATATTTTCCATGCTTGTGTCTAGTGAAAAGAAGAGAAAATAAAGGGAAATAATCCTCTTAAGAAAAAGACTTCTGGAATGAGAAGTAAAACACTCAAATATTATGAGTTCATTGGTCTTCCAAAAAGTAAGAAATTCATCACAAACTTTCTGTAAAATACATCCATTATGAGTTAATACCCTGAAGACATTTTTCATTTTGTCAGGTTTTTCTGGAACCTCCTAGAATTGTATGTCTATAAATCTTGTCTTCAAATCCTTCTAAACTTTCCAAAGTGCAATGTCTAAAATCTGAAAGAAATGTGACTCCTACCAATTCCATAAGAGCAAAAAGCCAGAAGTACTTAAAAAAAATCAGAGAAAAAAATTTAAATGAATTTTATAGAGAAAACTGATGCACATTCTAAAACTTCTGAATTTTCTGAAACAATTACACAGGGAAAAATGTAGCATGAAAAAATTTTGCATTTGCCAGGAATTGTTTTGTAAATTGTGCTTTATAGCATTTATTACCTTGTTTATGCTTCAGATTCAAAATATAGTAGTAATAAGTTGCCAAAATAGACAGTAAATTTACATTATAACATGACAGAGAAAAATAAAAATGTTTTAACATTATTTCTTAAAGATAATTTCAATATATTAAAATTATTTTGATGAAATTTATTAATGTTATAATGTTCTAAAGAAAAATCATTGAAAAATTCACAGATCTCCAATCCCATTAAACATTTTTGTATAGAAATTAATTTTAAAGTCACAAAATTTAGAACTCTTTAATTAAAGAATTCAAATTCCTAAAAGGGAGTAGTTGTTTAAGATCTCTTCTTTTGGAATATTTATGTTTCATATCTTGCCAGAAACTCGAGTACCGCACTGTTTATATTAGAAATAAGAACAAATTTAAACAATAATCATATTTGCCAGTGAACTGCCAAAAATATTCCTTCAAAATGCTAATTCACACTCAAAATGCCAGTCGTAAAAATGGATCGAAATTTCAGGTGATTAAAATTAAGGACCTTCTTATCAATTTTGGACGAAATTAAAGACTTTTATAAACCAAAAATCGATTCCAAGACTTAAGGACTGAATGAACCCTGTATTTATTCACTTACTATTAATACTGATACCTCAGGTAGTATGATAGTTAGAGAGGCTGACTGAAACGCTGCATTGACGAATTTGGGTTTGAATTCCAGATCAGGTATAGATATGTATCTATGACTTTATAGTTAGTTGCAGCATGGGAAGAAGCATATTAGTTTTGTGAATTAATTGTCTCACAGTGCGCTCGGTCAAAAATAGGATGATGCTTAGCTGCATAGCACTAGTGCCCTTTTCCAAAATTAAATAATCCAATCCATCTCTGACTTTCATTTTACTTGTATAACTTATATCCCATTTTAAAATTAAAGTCATATACATAAAATTTTAAAAAATACATTTTTCTTGTAGTTCATTTCATTTGTGTTCTCAAACACATTCCCTACAGAGAACAACAATTAGAGCATACTAAAAATTGATTAATTTAGTTTTCTTACAGGTTTCCATAACCTGCCTGTTGGACAGAATGTACATCCTCTAGGCATGCATTTTCGCATACCATAATTTGTCACATCATGCACAGCAACGTAAACAAAATAAGGTGGTTCTTCAACCACTTGGACCTATATTTTCTTAAATATTTTTTATCCATTATCCTCAAAGTGGATTTTTCTATAGTCAATTGGGCCCTACCTTTATCCATATCAACTTTATTTAACTAGTGATCTTTTACTTTTCCAAACTGTGGATCAAAACCTTTATTTGCTCATGAAAAGTTGATGTTAGCAAGTGGAAGACCACTGTAAAAGAAATACACAAATGCCATTAGCATTGAAGAAGTGTTTTCTTGTCTAAGCAACTTTAAAACTTAATATAAATAATGAGCTCAGACAAGCCAAAGCTGGTAAACTAAGACCTTACAGTGTCATATGATTGAAGAGTATGGTAAAATATCAGGTCCATTTAAATTTCAAGGAACAGTAAATTAAAATTTGTATGGGGTCAAAAAGGACACCATGATATTGCATTGCACTTCAGACTCAATAAATTAATGAATATTCGGCCAGTAAACAATTACAAGTTAACAAATATGATGAAAATCACATTGTAAGCTACGCTACTTAAAATAAATTCCTTAGAGAAATACAGTGGCTTACGTTTCGTCTGAGACATGTGTCTCCCAGTTTTATTTACAAATATTAATTACTAAATGCCAGCGAAATAACTTCATTTTTTTTGTATACACTATTGATCATTTCTTCAAAAACCTACTTCTTTCAGAAAAGGTTATTCAAAGCATTTTTGGTAAAAAAAAATATTTATTCAAAAAGTTCTGAAATGAAACTCGCATAAGTACTTGGACACTTGGAAAAAGCAGTTTATATTTAATAAAAACATGAAAACAATAGGACATTCAATATGCTGTTGAATAACCTTTAGCTAAAATTATACTTTTCATGCACTTTGGCATGGCTAAATAACATAACAGTATGTAAGGTTTTAGATTAAACTAACAAAGTTTTATGTTAATTTTCTCTTTCATGTAAGTTCTTATTTCAACTTCCCGTTAGAATGAGCACGCGTTTCAGCTTTATGCTAATTTTGAAGTGGAGCCAAGTTTTGTATTTAAGGGTTAGCAAGGAACTTCTCGGTGCGAGAGAGCTTTTAGTCTCAGATCACTGCGGCTCTGCTCGACGTTCTCCTGACTAGCTAGTATTTAATTTGTAAGCCTTAGCGCTGTTACGCTATTACTTATTGAAGAAATCTAAGTGCGTTAGTATTAGGTAAATCTTGCTACGCACCATTAATAGTTTAGCATAGGGGCCAACCTCACGTTTACAGCTCTGAGAGCAACGACTTTTTAATTTTCTACTTAATTTTATTTTAAATTATTTGATTGTTCAGTTTAGACCCACATGCGGTCATTATTTTCTGTTATCCCTTCCAAGTTGGGAAGTGGCTGTAAATAGTCTTTTAATAAAAAGGTCATTTTAAAACCCTCCTTGCGTTCAGTTATTCTACCACAGAACATAGCTGCATTCAGCTCCCTGTTCGAGATCAGGACTTTGATAAAGTTATGAATATGTTCGCCAAAAGTATGCACAGAACAGTCCTGACAGTGTAAGAATGTCCTATTTTGTGCTTTGTCTTATAATTGCTTTTAGTAGAGCTTTCAAAGAAATGTTATATTTCCTTATTCTTTCTCCAATCCTCTCCATATATGTTTGATGAGATTTAACTCCAGAGAATATGGAGCAGTTATGATAACTTCACAACTCACAATATAATAACTACAAATGAACGTTTCGAGCTGCATGTTTAGGATTGTTATTCTGAAAAAATTTGAATTTATTTTGTATTTCAAGTTTCTTGCACATGTTTTCAGGTTTACATTAAGAATATTTATATATTTATACTCATTCATATTAGTTTCTCTAAAATCCATGTTTCTCATTCCAGAGACAATAAAACCTGCCCAAACCATTATGCCTTCACTTTTCTGCTTAACAACAGACAATAAGTTTTTCAGAGTCAATTTTTTATTTTGCTTTGCCACATGGCAATTTATCCATGGGATTTAAATGTATTAAACTGTGGCTTATTTCCCAATATTACATTATTTTAATATAATATAACTTTGCTTACCCTACATTTTACGAATGCCAGGCATATTTTCCTTATTTTTTAGCCGATGGAGATTTTCCTTGTTGATTCCGCATTGTATTCATGTCCTCTAACGACTCTTCTATCAGTTTCAAGTGTAATTTTTACTGCAAACCGTTTTTTAAAATCCATTGTTTTCTAAATCCAAGTTTCACAGTATTAATATTTGTTTCTTTCTTTGATTTTTCCTAGAATACATCTTCGACTCCTTTGCAATGTTACTTTGGAATGCGATCTAAACCTCAGTGCATTTTTATCAGTTCCATGCAATTTCCATCATTTTATAACATCAAAGCTAGTTAAACACTTCCCATCAACAATTTTTTGGATGTTTCAAAAACTTTTACCATCTTTAAAATAATGAATAGTTAAATTTCTATCAGAATATTAAGTACTAGCATCCTGCCATGTTTACTTCAGATATGAAAACATACTAAATTATGCAAAAGAAATAATAATTTTCAGATGCAAACTATTCTTGTGATACATTTTCATTTAAAACAAAAATTTATGATAAGAAACTTCATCTGTTAAAACATCCTGACAAAAGTTTCAGTTGTCCAAATTATTATGCGAGTTATCAACTAATACGTCTTGATTACATTATTTTTTTACAAGGAATATCTTGATGCCATTTATCTTGTAACAAGCAAGGCTTAAAACAGAGAAAAAATAATAAATTAGAAAAGAATTTGGAATCTATGTTTCAATGTTTAGTACAAGATCTAAATAAATTTCAAAATTACAAGTGTCCAAAAATGGATGTGAGCCACTGTATGCCACTGATGCTTAGGATCTGTTAAATGAAAAGTCAGAATACTAATCATCTCACTGTCACATGGAATGAAATTGTTTACATGATATAGCAACAGGAATGTGATAACATTGAATTTAAACATACAAAAACAAATCACAAACTCTTAAGATATGAAAATTAGGTCAATATTTTTTGGGTACAAATCATACTAAGCAATAATCCTCAGGAGAAAGTTCACTTACCTGAAACAAAGATGCAAAAAACACAGCAGCACCAAT
The DNA here is from genome assembly GCA_000611955.2 of Stegodyphus mimosarum. Taxonomy (NCBI): domain Eukaryota; kingdom Metazoa; phylum Arthropoda; class Arachnida; order Araneae; family Eresidae; genus Stegodyphus; species Stegodyphus mimosarum. The sequence goes on along the minus strand of KK112554.1, from coordinate 105,309 downwards.
ATAAACATAGTACAGAGAAAACGTACTCATTTGACTTTCAAAAAGTTCAGGTGAAATATTGTCAAAGGCATTCTCAAGTAGATTTGGCACTATAAAGTATAAAATAACTGTATTAAACATAAATTATAAAATATTTTTATTTAACTTAGCTTCGATAATGAGAACTATAAATACCAAATTTTAAAAAGTAAAATTTACCTTTATTTAAGAAGACAGAATTATTTTCTTGTGATTGTAATGTTACATTTTTCAAAGGAGACTGTGTAAGAAACTCATTTGTCATAGCTCCAAAGACAATAGCAAGTAAAGGCCATCCAGCTCCATTTATAACGGCAAACAATGATCCAATACACATAAGAAATGTGTCTAATTTTTTGGCATAATGAAACTAAATACATAAAAGGAGGAATATGTAAGTACATAATTTTATATTTTATTGAAAGACACATGTGAATACAAAAAAACCATGCAAATGCGATAAAATACTGCTGTTAATCTAACCTACAGTATGCTCTGACATTTACATTATAATATATATTACAAGTACCTTACAATATTATTAAAAATGGTACTTCCTTATTAAAATGCCTATTTAAATCAGTCATCGGAAGCTTACTCGCTACAAATGGCAGACTTGATTGGCAGATCTTTAACACGCAACATATTCCTTTATAATGTTACCATTTTTAATTTATAATCAGCTAGAAAAGAAACTGTAATTGTTTTTGCAATGGTTATAATGTGCAACATACACTGCCCTGCAAAAGTTAAGGAACAGCATATTTTTCAGAGCTCACCATTACAAAAATGTCAGTAACGTTTAAATTCATAGTTCATTCATGACAGTAATGAAGTTTAAGAAAATATATGCAAAAACAATATCTACCACTTTTATTTTATAGAAACTAATATAGAAGTTGGAGAAAAAAATGCAAAAATTGTCCTTTTTCTTCAGTTGTTATTACAACTGGGTATTTGTGGACAATATCCAGGAGAGTCTATCAACGCCAAGGAGAAGTCGTTTGTCCAATTCGTTGAGGTGTCAGGCGATCGGACAGATGGAAATGGGGATGTCACAAATTGATGCTGCTAGACGTCTCAATGTCTTGTAGTGTGGTCCACCGACTATGGAATCAGTTTGAATCTGAGGATTCTGTGTCTGGAAGATATGTTCTAGGGAGACCTAGGGTTTCAAACCTGTGGGAGGCTGTTATTTAGCTCTTTCGGCCCGAAGAAGGTGTAACATTACTGTGCTTCACCTCATGGTAGATCATTTAGTGGCAATAGGAACAAGAATCTCAGCTATTACAGTGCACAGACGCTTGCACAATACAGGTCTGTATGCAAGATTAGTTGTTGTGTCCTTTGACTTGATACACTTGAATAGGGGAATTCCCCGAAGACTGCTCAAGGTAAAGCTTTTATAATCATTTTTCTTTTGGAGGATTCACCATGGAGCAACTCTTAACTGAGTTAATAGAGCTCTTATGGAGAGACTTACTTCAGCTATTACTCCACAAATGGACAATTTGAAACTTTTCGGTTCAGTTCGAAAAATATAATGAACATGAAGAACAGTTTGATTAATTTTTAGAGAGATTCGAAAGCTATTTAGATATACAAAATGTTTCACAGGACAAGCATGGGAAAGTACTGATTTCCAATTTGTCAGGAAAAATGTATAGTCTCAAAACTTGCTGGCTTAAAACTGGTCTTGACCTAAAATGCAGCGCCGGCAATCTGCCTCCTGATAATCCTTCCGATAAAGATTATGATATGTTAAAAATCACACTGAGAAATCATTTAAATGCTAAGCCACTTATAATTCCTAGCAGACATGTATTTTTAAATTGAAAGCAGCATGAGGGGGAAACAATCAGTGTGTATATGTCAGAGTTAAGGTCACTTGCCATACCGTGTGCTTACGATCAGAACAGGTTAAATATGATGTTGCTGAATGTGTTTGTTAGTGGGCTAAGAGATAAGGCTATTCTGGATAGAATTTTTGAGCGATATAATATCCGTTTAGATGACACTTTAAAAATAGCTGTGGCAATGGAAAAAGCGTTAAAAGGTGCAAAAGAAATAAGTGGGAAACCAGTGGAAATTAAGGAATTTAGTGCCAGGAATACAGGTAAATCTAAGTCAGTCGCTTCCAAACAAAAGTTTGAAAAACGAAACTTTGCAGATAAGAGTGTTCGCGATGTACGGGGACTGACCATGATAGAAATTCTTGTAAATTTGAGACAAGTATGTGCAGATTTTGTAAGAAAATCGGGCATATTGAAAGGGCATGCTACAATGCTAAAAACGCTGAAAGAATGAAAGCAAAACAAAAACAATTAGATGCAGAAAATGAAAACACAGTTCCTATAGACAGCAAACATTTCAGCGAGGTATAAATTGGAAACCACCCATAATGGTCCAAGTGAACATAGAAGGAAAACCGGTAGCTATGGAACTGGATACAGGAAGTGCAGCATCGGTAATGAGTTTAAGAAATTTCCGGAAAATTTTCAAAAAGAAAATTCAAAATACAAGTCTGGTATTTAAAACATATAATGTAGAAAAAATTATACTTTTAGGCTTTACTACAGTTAAGGTAGAATATAAAGGTCAAAATAAAAACTTAAACCTTTACATTGTTAAAGAAAACCTTGATACAATATTTGGTTGAGAATGGCTTTCAGAGATAAATTTAGATTGGATCTCAATAAAGTCAATCTCTGTCTCTCAAAAGAGTAGTTTAAATAAATTATTGGAACAATATAAAGATATTTTTGACAGAAATTTAGAAGAGATAAAAAATTATGAGGTTCAACTTGAATTGAAGCCAAACGTTTCACCAAAATTTTGTAGAACTAAGCAAGTACCATTTGAATTCAAAGGGCGGATAGATGAAGAAATTAATTGCTTGGAAGAAGAGGGTATAATCGAAAAGGTAGAAACATTAGAATGGGCAACTCTGGTAGTACCAGAGTTGGTGTACCAGCAGTTAAGTAGTAGTACTGGTACAGTACTGGTAGTACCAGTAGTTAAGACGGATAGCTCTATGCGACTTTGTGCTGACTATTCGATGACAGTAAACCCAAAGCATCAACACCCTTTGCTGACCATTGAGGAAATATTTTCATGTTTAAGCAGTGGAAAATTTTTTCAAAAATTGATTTTAAACATGCTTATTTACAAATGAAAGTAAACCCTGAGACTCAAAAACTGCTAACAATAAACACACAGAAGGGATTATATAAGTGTAAGAGATTAATGTTCGTGCTAAATGCAGCGCCGGCAATCTGGCAACGTTACATAAATGGACTATTCCAAGGAATGGAAGGGTATTAAGTCTTCATGGATGATGCGCGAATAACAGGGTCTGATGATGAGGCACATTTAAATACTTTAAAAATTTCTTCAAGAAATGTAAAACTCATGCACTAAAATTAAATTTGGAAGAAAGTAAATTTTTTCAGGATGAAATATAATTTTTAGGTCATAAAATTGATGCTAGTGGTCTACATAAGACTGATGAGAAAATATCAGCGATTGCAAAGGCCCCAAGACCCAGAAATGTCCAGGAAATTAAAAGTTTTTTGGGATAGGTTAATTTCTATGGAAAATTTTGCCCTAAATTAGTGACAATCGCAAATCCCTTATACCAAATAAGAAAAACTCAAAATGGGTTTGGACGAAGGATTGTCAGGAGGCTTTTCTAAACATTAAAAGAGAATTGTGTTCACAAAAAGTTCTGACGCATTAGGATCCAAAACTGCCCTTAACACTGGCAACCAATGCATCACCAGTGGGGTTAGGTGCGATACTTTTTCACAAAATTCCTGATGGAACAGAAAGGCCAATGGCATATGCTTCTAGAACACTGACTGAAATGGAGAAAAAATATTCTCAAATCGATAAAGAAGCCTTGTCAATCATTTGGAGAACTAAAAAATTTTTTTCTGTACTTAAAAAGTAGAAAATTTACATTAATTACACACCATAAACCTCTTGTTGAAATCTTTGACTCGAAGAAAGGCATGCCAGTTTTGGCAGCAACAAGACTCCTGCATTACGCTTTGGCTTTACAGTCATTCCAATTCGACATTATTTATCGTAAAAGAAACTAGCATGGTAATGCTGATTTTCTATCACGATTACCGATGAACTCAGAGCAACTGTCTGTTCAGGATGATGTAATTATTTTTCAATTACAACAGATTGAAACTCTTCCAATCACTGCCAGATATTTGGCTAAAGAAACTGAAATTGATGCAGAACTCAGTCCTCTACTACGAATACTTCAAAGCGGTGGTGAATTGAAAGGAAGGGAGATGGAGTATAGTCTCCAAGATGTCTGTGTAATGTATGGTCAACGTGTTTGTATTCCAGAACAATACTGTGAGAATGTGTTGAAAGAACAGCACCACGAACATTTAGGGACTGTAAAGATGAAAGCAATTGCTAGATCCTATGTGCTTTGGAATGGTATAGATAAAGATATCAAAAATATTCCTAAAAACTGTTTTGAATGTGGAAAACATAAAATAGATCCTCCTAAGGTAAAAGTCCATCATTGGGAGTACCCGAGCGCTCCAATGGAACATATTCATATCGATTACGCAGGACCTATTTTTGAGCATATGTTTTCGATAATCGTCGATGCTCACTCAAAATGGCCTATCCAATGAAATCAAGCTCAACTTTCGGAACAATTGAATGTTTCGGGACTTTTTTGCACAATTTGGATTACCACTAAAGAGTGACAACGGGACACAATTCACTTCACATGAGTTTAAAATATTTCTTCAGAGTAACGGAATCAAACACAAAACTACAGCACCATTTAAACCATCTAGTAATGGGCAGGCTGAACAGTATGTGTTTACAATAAAACAATCTTTAAGAACAATGCAAAATTATCCGGGAACTTTGAGACAAAAACTCAGTATATTTTTGATGCAGTACAGGAAAGCTCTGAATTTAACTACTCTACAGAGTCCTGCAATGCTAATGCTGAAGAGGGAAATTCGAACAAGAATAGATTTATTGAGACCAGATCTCAAAAGGAGGGTGGATGACAGAGTTCGATAAGGAACCTACGAGTTTGCAGACCAAGGATTTAGAGTTGGAGTAAAAAAATATCGCCAAGGTGACAGATGATGGAGATTTGGAACCGTCCAATCCAAGGACGGGCAGCTTCATTACACGGTAAAAGTAGATGGTCAGCTATGCATAGACTCCAACCTTTAGCAAACCTTGTCAGTAGTCAACGCGCGAACGACATTTTTACAACTTTGAAAATGCGCGCGTAACGCATGTTGTAATTAACTATTCATTAATTTTTAATTAATTGTAATCAATTTTTTATTACATTTAAAATCCATATGCATGTAAAACTGCATAATTAAAAATATACCTTGTAAATTATATCACATTTAATTAGAAATTTTCATTTAACTCCTCAAGCATGTATATCACTAAATCTACTAATATATGAAAAAAGCAAGTATTTCAAATCACTACTAATCATAGAAAAAATCAGAATCTATAAATCATATATCTTTATTCTGAATATGATTTCCACAGGGAAATAAAATTTAAATAACCAAGAATAATACATATAAGTATTAAAAAAATACTTATAATTTACGAATGCAAAGATTTATATGTAGCATGCTTAGCAAGCTTAAGTTCTGATTTTGAGAATGTTTTTTTATAACACAATTCTTCATTTGCTGCATATTTATTTTTTCAATCAAAACTGCTTTAAGAGTTTTAATTAAGACCTAAATTTGGTCGAAATTGCGTCTGATTTTTTTTTAACAATAGAAAAAATTCTTTTGCAAGTTGCATTTGAATGACGTATTATTAAGACAGCAAGCATTACAGAAGGCAATACTTTGTATTTAATACACCCATTCATATTTCTGAATTTGGAAATTTCTCCCCATGCTATATCAATACACTAATCTACAATGTCTTTCAAATCATCTACTTGATACATGAAAAATTCAATTTCCGCTTGATTAAGACATTTTTCATCAATAATTGATGGAAAAGTATTCATCAAGTAAAGAACAGATGAAAATGAAATTTCAGTTCTCAAGTTGAAGTCAGCAACTTCAGCATGTTTTAGAAATGGATCACTTAGTGGAAATTTATCAATTATATATGAATATATCAATTATATATAAATTTTTTTGCTATGGCAGAATCCGGAAACATTGCTTTGAAAAGCTCTTTGGAATGATCCGAAACAGAAAGCGGTAGATTATGTTCAATTAAAAATCGAACAAATAGCATTCGGCTTTTATAGGATCTGTTTCATCATCTTTTATTAAGAAATTCGTTATTTCTTTAGATTTTACAGTGCCAAGTTCTATATGCTTTTGAGAAAAAACATGCCGTTTACAGTCATCTTTACCGCCATGTGCAACTGAGAAATCTTTGTTGCATACACTGCAGTGTGCGTGATTCACAGAGATTTCGGATGCTTTAATGCATGGAAATTCTGAAGAATATGAATTTTTAAATTTCTGCTTTGATAACTTTGGCTTCTTCGTTCGAGGTAGCATTATTAACAAAAAACTTC
>KK112554.1:64233-95108 GCA_000611955.2 Stegodyphus mimosarum | reverse complement strand
AGGGCAAAGTTTAAAAGATCAACTACCAAACTCTGCTAACTCAGAAACAAGGAACGGTGAGCTAAGAACTAGAAGTGGGAGAGTGATTAGAAAGCCGGCCAGATATTTGGATTGATTTAAGACTGTTAAAACTTTTGAACTCTTTAAAAAACGGAAGATGTAATATTTAATAATTTGTAAATGGTAACATGTAATATTTAGTAACTTGTAATTGGCAACACTTTGGATACGGAGAAAAAAAAATAGAACTATGCTGGTATAGCAGTTCTCTGTGATTATACATTCTAAGATTGTATATAAATTATTTCTAAAAGCTAAAAGTGTACCCTCATAATTTTATACGTAGCAGCGAGGAACCTGGGAGACAGACAAAGTAGACAGATGTTTGGGGGGGGGGGAACTATTGACAAGTCATTAACAGTTGGAGTTACTGATCTACGATTGGGTATTCTTCAAAACCAGAAACGCACTGAACACGTGATATATGATAACACGAGTATTCAGCCAATCATCGGATGAATTAGTTGGTTCCGTTTTGCGTACTGGTTCTCCTGCTCTTGTTTCTGTAAAATCCGTAGTTTTTTCCATACTTTTCGTAGCTCGTACTTTTTGATGAATTTCCGTAGAAACTACGGAGAATCCGTAATAGTTGGAGTCTATGGCTATGGCGGCGACATGTCGATCAAATCCATAATTGATGATGGCTGCATACATCCACCTCCAGCTCTTGTGATTACCAAAGAGCCTGTTAAGAGTGGAGTTCCAGAACCATCCAAAGAGAATAGCCACCAGGTAGATGCGTCTGTGTCATCTTCCAAGCCCAAAGTTTTACCGGATCTTCCATCCACCGGACCTGCTGCTATAACCAGGTTACCAAAGAAACCTGCTGTGCCACAACCTTTGCATCGGTCCAGTAGAATTCGACGTCCCCCAGACTGCAGTTGCGATAAAGGAGGACGGATGTAGTGTATCAAAAACTTAATCCTAATCGGACTAAAAGCTGGTGCAATGGCAAGCGCGCAATGTTATTGCAAAAACGATAACTAAGACGGGAATGCGAGTAGTTCTAGTGATGCATGTGTAAGCGAAGATGATGTCTTTTGTATATAATAAAATAGCATGCAGTTCAATAGTGTGTCTTGTGAAATAATTACTCACAAGGATAGATGACAATACTGTTTCTCCAACACTGGATTTCTTTACCAAGAGTGAAATTCTTTGTAGTAATTCATGTTTGTGTTGAACTTTAGAAACATTCTATGTCTCATTCGTTAAAGAACTGTTTAGTGAACATGTCCTGTAAATTTCTTGTTTCTATGCTGCTTCATTCTCAAATTAGACACAAAAAAAACAGAGTGTTCCTTAACTTTTGCAGGGCAGTGTATTTGATTTTCATAGTCAATTTCGACCACGGATTATGTTCCTCTGTTACATTTTCACTTTCTAAAGTACTGGTCATTTTTAACTTTCAAGTGGAAAATATCGGGTTTTAACCAAAGTTTCCCACCACCGCAAATATCATCTTCACAAATAGTTCGCATTGCCGTGTTTAAACATACTTTGTCAAATGATTTTTGGCATTTGAAAGAAAGAGACTTGCTTTAGGACACTGTGTTGTGGCTACTAGATTAGAACCATCATTTACTTCTAGTTCTGTTGCAAAATGTCAGCTATAGAAAGTCACCAAATTACATATACAGCTTTAGGTACTAATGTTCTATCATATGACACTGTGAAGGTTTGGTACCAAAAGTTTAAAAACAAGGACATTCAGAAGCAGAGTGCTCTGCCCGACCTACTGTCATTGATAAGGCCCGCCTGCAAGAACTTGTGGAAGAAGATCAGTATGCAACCACTCAAGAGCTTGCTAAGGAGTTAGCCATTAGTCGCATTATGCATCGCATAAATTTGACGTTCAAGTTCAATTGCTGGGTGCTCCATAAGCTGACTCAAGCAGATAAGGAAAGACGTGAGGGCTGGCACTAATCTGCTAGAATATCAGTGAAAGGATAAAATTCTGGACCGGATCATATCACTTCTGATGAAAATTGGATTTACTTCAACAACTCAGACCGAAAAGGGGGTTGATCTGCACCCGGTAACACCATTGGCAACATCGCAAAGCATAATTTGACTAACAAAAAGGTCATGCCTTATATCTGGTGGGATTGCAGCGGTATTATCCACAAAGAGTACCTGGAAAAAGGTAAAACCCTTGACAGTAAGGTGTACAGCAAGATTCTAGTCTGTGTTGACGCTGCTACCAAGGATAAACATCGAACTGAGTTTCGGCGCAAAAAGACAATGCAAGACCACGTGTCTGCATTCACGGGCTGGACTCTATACAGACTCGTATGGGATCTTTTGCCACACCCACTATATAAACCCGACATCACTCCTTCGGACTTTTCACACCTGCAGCTACATCTTGCCGGTACTATCTTCCATTCTGCACAGGACATTCAAAATGAGGTTCATCTGTTTTAGGACTTGTATCCACCACGTTTCTGGGCCAAAGGCTCTGAAAATCATACATTTGGGTGGCGATTAGTACCTGCACTAAACATACTGCTTTAATTTTTTTTTAAACTTTATTATTATTTATAACTTCGTCGGGCGCATTTGATCTGCTAAGCACACCTTGAACACTTTTGTTTGTCCTGTCTCTTTCAAACGTCGTCAGTCCTCCATCCAGTTAGCTTCCCCTCTTCTAGTGCCACTGGCAGTCATAAAATTAGTCAGTGAATATATTTCTTCATTTCCAGTGGACATATGAAATGATCTAATAAACTTATTGCACCCAATTATGCTGCAATTTGATAAGTAAGTTTTCTGTGATTTATTAATATTGTATTACACTTTTAGGTTAGCTATTTCGGGTAATAAAATATTTTATGATTATCTACAAAACTGAGTAAGTTTTTGGGGTCTGACTTTTCATGACTTGACACATTGTGCCTGATCATGTCATGAATTGTAAAATGTTTTAATAATTTAAAATATTGCTTATTACAAAATTTGACACTTTCGTAACAACATTATAACTATTTGTTTGATTCAGGTTTCAAAACGTAAAAAAAAAAAAAAAAAAAAAAAAAAAAGAAAAAGAAAAAAAAAAGTTTGATTTCAGAAACCGTGAAGACCTTGAAGAAATTCACCATTTATTAAAGGCATCAGATGAAGACGATGAGAATGTTAAAGATAAAGATTTTGATGCCAAAAGCTATATTGATCCAGGAGACAGTGCAGAGGAATGTAAAGAGGGATCAGAGACAGAACAAGACGTAAGAGAAGAAAACGACATTGTTGGAAATACTGACTTTACTTGGTACAAAGCCAGACCCCCAACATTTCAGCAATTTTGGCTTCAGTAGTAATGGTGATGTTTTTGTGTCCTACGTCCCCCCCCCAAAAATGTCCTTCTTGTATCAGCATTGCATGATGACTAAGCTATTGATTTTTCTACTGCGAAAAAGCAGAAACCAGAAATAATCAATTTCTATTATGACACCAAGCTAGGAGTAGATATTGTAGATAAAATGTGCGGTTCGCATAATGACTCGGAATGCAAAACGGTGGCCCATGGTAATCCTTTTCACAATGTTAAACATTACTTCAATCAATTCTCAGACCATACATATAGGTAATAGGTATACATGTCTTTAAGAAGGTTGTTCATAAAACAACTGTCTAATGAACTTGTGTTTGGACAACTTGCTCAACGAAGACTGAAGTCTATTAGGATGCCAGTATACTTACAACAAAAATTAAAGAGATAGGCTCCCAGGCAAGAACAACAACCTCAAAATTACGATGAGCCACAGATACCTCCAAAACGAAGAAAATGTGAAACATGCTATTTGGAGATTTGTAAAAGAAAATATATGAGTTAATATGAGTGCAAAATGTGTCACACAGCAACATCCCTCTCATATGCTGTTTTCATATGTCCTCCATGCTACAAGAGAGAAGTAGAAGGACAGATATCGCCTAATGAATTAGATGAATGAAAGATTATACTTATGTTCTACTTTTAATTAAATTTGCCTCTATAATTAGTCTTGTACAACAACTTTATAAAATTTATTTTATAAAATTTATTTAATATAAATAGTTTCTTTATAAGACTACAAAAAATTGCTTATGTCCCCCCAAGTAATGGATAGCATTTGATTTTTCTGAAAAAAAACTTTTTATGTATAAAAAAAGTTTGGTAAATCAAGGAGTGCCTCTCAGGCTTAATGCGCCCGAACGTGTTCCGAAGCATATTGCACCCGACAGAGTGTTAAGAACATTTTGTGGTGGAAGACTTACAACCAGATAAATAAGGAGTCATTTCTTTGTGATATAAATTCACTCTTTGGTATTCATCACTTTATTTTCCATTAAAATAATGAAATTTAAAGTATTGATTGATTTAGTTTTTTTTTACTTTAATTTGAATTTTTATTCTGTTTCAGTTTGCTATAATTAAAAATGGTTTGAATGCATGTGATATAAAAGTGCATATTCCACAAACATCCTTTAATTATCTCTGCTTTTCTCGTATCAGCTCAGCAAGGTGTATTTCCTATACGAGTATTTGTAATATCTCAGAACAGGGGTTCCCAACCCTATGCCCGCCGATCGTTTAATGTGTGCCTGCCGCTGCACGATCACAATAAAAATGTTTTAGTTTTCAATAAAATTTTATGTGAAAGTTTTCTCATTTTTAATGAAACAGAAATTGCGTCCAACACAGATACTAGCAGAAAGCGAAATGTGACCGATTTCTTTTCTTATGTGCATGTAGTAATTAGACATAACTGTTTACTTTAAATATGAATGGAAAATCATACATATTTAAAATAAAAATGAAAAATTCTGCATATAATCCTGGAAATTTAAAAATCACCCAAACATTAATGGTGTCTAAGTGCTTTGTAAAATTGCATAACTACACGAATAATTTTTCATTTTTATTTGGAATATGTAAACTTGGGACAAGTAAAAATGAAGGTAAAAATTATTTCCTTCAATAATTTGCTTTAAATCATTCTATTTAACCTAAAAATGAGTAAAATTTGAAGGAAACACGTTTTGCGTGTGCATGGGTGTATTTAATTATAACGAATTACATCACTTTTATTTGTAGTGTGCGTAACTCACTTTACCTAGTGTTAAACGTGAGATTACCCTCTTCTCATAATCAAATTTCTGAACTGGAAAAATTTTCAGTAAGCGAAATTATTAAAGTACTTTAATTATATGATATTATAAAAATATTAAGAACTTCAACTGAATTTAAGATTTTTCAAATGCTGAGTTTTTAATTAATTTTGAGAGGGCCCACCTCTGTTTTCCACGGGATGGGAGCTTTGCACTTTGGGAAAAAAAATCACAAAAAAGTTTAATTCCTAACGTCATAATTTTTGGTATCATTTTACATTTTTATCTAAGCTATCATATATATTAAAATTAGCATTTAACAATTTTTTCCTTTACGAAATAATTTTTGGAGGTGGTATTCAAATTATTTTGAAGTTTGAATTGACAGAATACATTAATAAACTTTAGAATTAATAAAAAATACAAGAAAGACTATTTATAAGAATAGGCAACGGAATCTTTCACGGAAGTGGAAGGCAGGCACCCAATGAACTCAGTCTCTGACAAAATGTCCGAAACAGAATCACTAAAACATTGCTCTCTAACTCTTTAGAAAATGAATCATCACTCTCATCCATGTCACAAATTGGTTCATTTACCATGCAAGTATAGCCTTCCTCTGATAAATAATGCCTACTAGCCATGTTACGACTTTAGGCCGTTTTCCCTAACGAGGGATTTTATCTTTCTCCTTCCCTCTCCGATGGGGTAAAATACAGTTCAGTTAGTTTCGTTTCTGATGCCGTGATGGTGGTTGTGTTCCATCAGGATGACATATATTATTAGCTTTGTTTGTTAATTTGTTTATTATTATGTTAGTTAATAAAATAGAAAAGGAACAATTGACTGATCAATGGAATAACTATGGAACATGGACATAAGTTTACACAAGCCATAATAAACTTAAGGCTTTCTGAAATGAAAAGGGAAGTACGTGAAATATAAGCAATAAAAGACACGCAAAGCATTATAGAACCCCACATAGTAACCCTAAAAGACCCTATATAATAGCGAAAAAAGAGAATGAAAAAAGGATTCAAAGGGTATTAGAAACGTGAATGCTATACCATATGGCGACATTACCCTTTTCCTCCTCCCCTGCAACAGCTGACACCAAAGTTAGGCAGAATGTGATCAAACTGAAGGTCAGAATTCTAAAACTATGTTAGTTCAAAAGAACACAGGATGCTATCTACTGGTATTTAACATATGGTTCAACTTACGAGGCATATTCGGAAACTAAGTACCGTTTTGAAAAAAAAAAAAAATAGTAAAACAATTTTTTCGAATCCAATTTTATTTTTAGATGAAAATACATGTCTTAAACTATTTTTCAACATAGTTTCCGCCAATGATCAAACACTTATCATAGCGGGTGACCAGTTTTTGTATACCATCGTCAAAGAAACTTCCCGGCAGTTTCGATAACCACGACTCCACAGCATTTTTCATGTCATCGACAGATCCAAAGCGCTTGCCACCAAGCTCGCGCTTCATGTGCAGGAACAAGTGATAGTCGGACGGTGCCAAGTCCGGGTTGTACGGCAGGTGATCGAACTGCTCCCAATGAAACTGTCGAATTAACGATTGAGTGACACCAGCAGTATGGGACAGAGCATTGTCATGAAGCAACACAATTCCTTTACTGAGCATTTCTCTTCGTTTGTTTTGAATGGCACACCTTAGTTTTGTTAAAATCTCACAATATCGTGCCGCATTAATGGTTTCACCTCTGGGAAGAAATTCAGTAAGCATAACGCCTTTCCATGTACACATGATTTTTTGTGATGACATTGTCACTTTGAACTTTGGTTTTTTCAGAGAATGAGTGTGTCTCCAGTCCATCGATTATTGTTTCGATTCTGGTGTGAAATAACACACTCAAGTTTCATCACCTGTCACAGTTTGGTTTAAAAAGTTTTCTCCCTCATCACTGTACCGCCTGAGAAATGCCAGGGCACTACCAGGTCGCTTTGTTTTGTGAACATCAGTGAGCATTTTTGGAACCCATCGGGAACACAGTTTGCGATAATTCAAGCGGTCAGACACAATTTCGAACAAAACAATACGTGAAATTTATGGAAATGCCTCTGAAAGAGATGTCATTGTGAAGCGTCTGTTCTCATGAATTGCTTCATCAACTTTCCTTACCAAATCATCGGTGACAACAGAAGGCCGACCACTCCGAGCCTCGGCGTGGACATTTGTTCGACCTGCATTAAACATTCTTACCAACTTTCGCACCATTCCATTACTTATCGCGTATTCACCGTAAACTTCTGTCACCTGACGATAAATTTCAGCCGGTTTAACATTCCTCGCGTTCAAAAATTTAATCACGGCACGAATCTCACAGTCAGCGGGAGAACTAATTGTCTTAAACATTTTGAATGTGCTTAGCAAACTGAAAACACAACATAGAGCAACCAAAATGGCGACAATTGAAAGTCAGTGAACAAGAAAGACTAGTGCGCATGCGTGGGACGCCTACCACAGCGCTGCGACGGCGCTAGAATGAAACGGTACTTAGTTTCCGAATACGCTATGTAAAATGCACATGTTCATCACCCAAGCACATTCTTCAGTGATGCATGGGTGGGATACCCACCTACGAAAGCCGTTTATAGGGAATGCATATATGGGATGTTCATCCAGAAAGGGTTAAATTTTGAAGGTACTTTTTAAAGCATATCTTTAAGATGTTTCTTCATTGTCAGTTAAAAACAAACTAAAAATATGGCAGATTTGAAGCACGAAATTTTCTTCAAGCAATGCAGTTACAAGTGAAAATATACTGTAAATAGCTGAGAATTTAACTTGTTTTTAGCTCCCTTGTAAATTTTAATACAAATTCCTGAGACATAATTTTTTCAAACTCTTTCTTATTGATTACCTTAAAGAACTCATGTTATGAGTTTCTTACAATTTTTTTTTGAAAATGCAAGGGAAATTTTATATTGCATACACTATCTACCAATAAGTATTTGGACACCTAACATAGAAAAAAAAAAATTATTCATATTTAGTAGTTGGTAGAGCTCCATGAGGAGCAATTACAGCCTCAACCTTCTGAGATATGCTTTCTGCAAGTCCTTGTATGGTGGCTATTGGTATTTTTTTCCACTCAGCTTGAAGAAGACATATAAGTTCCTTCATTGATGTTGAATGATTGTTGCAACCTCTAATTCGACGATCCAACTGATCCTAGAAGTTCTCGATAGGGTTCAGGTCTGGGCAAGCTAGTCCATTTAATTAACCCCATTGTTACCATATCAGACTATGGTAGACCTTGCAACACGACAGCTGATACTTTCACACAAGTTCAATCTATAAAACTGCCACAATGTAGGAAGCACACTGTCATCCAGAATGGTGCAGTAGGCATCAGAGTTCAGCTTACCAAGGGTCCCAATCCATATCAGGAAAAACACTCTGAGACCATAATTCCACCTACACTGTGGCACCTTTACTGTAGGCACAACAGGCAGTATAATTATGAAAACCAAGCAGACATGCTTCTTTAAAGATGGTATTCATCGCAACAACACTCCCGGATGCTTGTTGAAACTTCTGGAGAATGTGGGCCATTGATTGGGTGCGGTTCTTCTAAATTTCAACACCAGTTGGTCTCTATCTCCTAGTTTCGTCGGTCTGTAGACTCAGACCACATTCTCACAATCACCACTCCCCTTACAAATCAGATTTTGGGTAATTCAGCTCGTTAGATAAGGATCGGCTATTTTTATGATACCCGACGATTACACCTTTCTCAAAATCGGATAACTGTGTACTTTGTGGCACCTTGCACTGATTACTGGCAATATAATTTCCTACATGATATTGAACAGTGGAGGGCATGATGTATATCAGGACCACAGATATTGGCATTTGCTTGAATGTCCAAATACTTATTGGTAGATAGTTTAGATAGCATACTGTCAATGAGAGCTTTTTCCAACCTGATTATAGGTACTTTAAAGTAGTATTTAACCACTTAAACATATTTTCAAATGAAGTAGTTAAAATCATTAGAAGCAGAATGAATTTAGATAACTTTCCCTTTAATTTTTTATATTCATTGGTTAATGTATGTAGAAGCTTCCAGAATGAATGGTTTGCATTTCATGAGATTTCTATAAAGGGCTTTTCAATTCAGTCAAAACGATTATGTGCATATAGAAAGAAGCAATATTCCATGTAGAAAGCTGCAAAAATGATTACAGTTGCCTAAGATGTGCTTCTGAAAATCTTTGAGTGATACATAAACACAATCTTCTATGGTCAATATCTTATGCGACCTAATGAATAACAAAATTTTTGGCCTTTTCCCTTTTGTTAAAACTAATATCAGCTCCAATGGGTATTTGAATATGCTATAGATCTTTTTGCTCCTTCAAATCATACAGAAGGAAGTAAATGATGCTGCTACATACCTTCGGTCAATTCTGTCTACAAGAACAAGCACAACTTCATTTTATAGATAATGTGCAGGATGAGTTAAACCATGAATTTGCAGAAATGGCCTATTCCCGTAGCTAACAGGAAGTTCTGGTCTTATCTCACTATATTTTTTTTCTTCCAAGGCTTTGTTCAAAATGAGATTTTCAGTGAAACCTCTGATAATCTTGATCATCTCAAAGAGAAAATTATGCTAACAACTGCAAGCTTTATATCAAATGCTCTTTCCAGAGTATGGATGAAATTGAATATAGCTTCAGTATCTGTTATGCTGTTAATGATAGACATATTAAAAAACAATATTAATTTTTCATGGGAACGTTGTGTGTGATTGAACTAAATAAAAGCCCTTTCAGTCCATTTCAATTATTCATGTTTCTTAGTGATATCATGAAATCTCCCATTTTTTCTCATAGTCTCTGTATTTGGCAATTTATAGTATCTTAAATGCTTAGTGTGACTATAAAGAATGGAAAAGTGGTAAGCTTTATCACGAAAATCTTAAATTCTATTGGCTTTTTTTTTTTTTCATAAGAAGTAATAATTGCATACTGTTGCTAAATTATACCAAACCCACTAGCAATACTTTTTAATAATAAACAGTATAAATTATTTTTCGTTAATTAATTGTGCGTGATTTTGTAACACTATAGAAAATGTTACCTATTTTTTAGAATATTTGTTGACAATTAAAGAATTTTGAAGATTTCTCTGCTATGCCGTAAGTAAGATAAGTAAATAAATCAGAACCTGCTTATACACTATCTGGCAAAAGTATCCCTAAAGAAGTGGATCTGGCAGGTAATGTAATTTGATGCGCAACCGAAAGTGATAAAAGTGTTGGTAGTGGTTCGTCAGATCATGTTTATGAGTTTGTGAGACAATAAGTAAGTCAAAAAAGATCTTAGTGACTTAGACTGTGGCAGTATAATGAAATGCCATCTTTTTGGGAAATCCGTTGACAAAACTTCAAACTTTCTGGAGAAGCCAAAATCCACTTTGAGTTATGTAATAGTGAAATGGAAATGTCGAAGAAGTGAAACTGCAGAAAAATGAAGCAGCAGGCCAAAACAATTAGTGAATGCAGGGATAGAACTCTGAAAAGGGTAGAAAAACAAAATCGCAAGTCCTCGTTGGTTGACATTACTCAGGAATTCCAAAGTTCATCAGGCATTAGTACTAACAGCAGGACTGTTCATCGAGAGTTAAAATACCTGGGATTCCAATGGTTGCGCAGCCACTCAAAGGTCGAACTTCACTACGAAGAATCTGATGTGTCGATTTCAGTGGTGCAAAGCTCACCATCATTGGACTGAGGACATAAGAAAAAATGTTTTTTGGAGTGATGAATCTCGCTTTATAATCTGTCAGTCTGACGAACGCGTCTGGGTTTGGCAGATGCCCGGCGAGTGCATTGTGTCCATTGTAAAGTTTGGTGGTGACAGCATGATAGTGTGGGGGTGTTTTTCATGGTTTGGTCTTGGTCCCTCAGTTCCTGTTTTTGTAAACATGAACTATGAGATGTATGTTGATATTCTGGATAATGTTGCTCTCCTAACTATAGGTGATATTTCAGGAAAAGCCCATTTCTCTTCCAGCAGGAAAACTGCTACATTCACACATTGAGACTTGTGCAGCCATGGTTTGACGAAATGGGTGTTCAAAAACTGGGCTGGCCTTCTCAGAGCCCTGCTCTAAATCCCATAGAACACCTTTGGGATGAATTAGAATGCAGATTACATAGCCAGCCAAATGTACCATCCTCACTTCAGCTCTGATGGATGCCTCAAAGTCAATTCCTATGGCCACTTATCAAAAATTGGTGGAAAGTATGATGTTCCTCAGATATGTGCAGGTTGTCATCAATGCAAAAGGGGCACCAATATCATGTTAATATATGCCTCAGGACTCTCCGAGTCCGTACCTCTGGGTGTTTGGATACTTTTGGTCAGATAGGGCATATTACTGCCTACTAGCTGTTTGGTTTAAATGGGCTTGTTTTGAAAATTGTGAATCCCTTCTCAAAGTTGTAATAAATTATTTATTTATATAATACGGTATAAATTTTGATTGGTTTAAAGTACTTATGTATTTAATTTATAAGTTTAAAATTTTCATTTTTAGCTGAAATTCATTTTTAAGATATTAAAAATTCTGAAGCAAAAGTAGTTTTATGAATTTTTATACCATTATTTATAAAAGGACAAACATATACATAAATATAAATGCTCCTGTGCATGCAAAAGAATAATCAAATGCCCATTTGTTAGACATTACTTGATTTTGAAAAAGGTATAAACCATATCAAGAAACTTGAGAAACAGTGGTTTAAACAAAACGTTTAGCTAAATAGTTATACTTTAAAAACAAATCAATGAAATTACACTAATTTTAACATTAAAAACATCTTTAGTGCAGTCTTTCCAAAACTTTGGAGATGTATTTATCATTTACCTGGACTTGGAAGTTGCAGCCATTTTGTAAAGCATAACATGTTTTAATTCCATGCAGCCTCTGTAACCCTATTCTCAGAATGTCATTTAATAAAACATGAGATCTTTATCTTTCATGTGCAATCAATCGATAATAGCTTAATAAATTGAACAGTTTAAAGACAAAAAATGTATGTTTTAAAATCTTTTATCGATGTATCTAATTGATATAATTTTAAATGCAGGGTGATTCCAAATTCATGGAGGAAACTTGGAGGGGAGGTATAGAACAAAGATATGAATAATATTCACATAAAAAAACGCAGGCTGCAATCCATTTATTTAGTCATAAATAAAAGGGTGTCTCACTTCAACTGAAACAAGATGTTTACAAGAACTGTTCAAAATTCCATTTACCAACACTGATACGTGCTAGACAGCATCACTGGCAAAGATGCCACACATTTCAAGCACACATGCAGAAGTTACTGATATTCGAGCAACTAAATTCTCAGCTGAGTCAAATGGAGGAACATAAACCAGACTCTTCAGAAGTCCCCAGAAAAAGTAATTGAGGCTCGATAAATCAGGTCATCAGAGTGGCCAAGGGCCTGGTTCGCCATGGCCAATCCATTGTGCCCAAAAATGGCATTTAGGCAATTATAAAAATCAATGCTGAAGTTGGCTGGCACCCCATTCTGCTGAAACCACATTTGGTTACGAATGGAGATCGGAACATATTTCAGCAGTTCTGGTAACACCAGTTTCCAAAAAATAAGATACTGTTGGCCACTGAGTCGCTGTGGCAGAAAGTACAGACCAATTAAAAAGTCATGGATGGTACACGCCCACACATTCATACTGATTCATTGTTGAGACGAATGTGGTTGCATTGCATTTGGATTCTCAGTTGCCCACACATAAGAACTGTACACATTAAATAACACTCTCATGGACAAATGCCGCCTCATCTGTAAATAACACATGAGTTGTGAAATGTAGCTGCAATGCAGATTTCTGCAAAAGCCACTGGCAGAAGTTCTGGAGCAGAGGATAGTCGTGAGGATTCAAAGCTTCTACATACCGAAAATGGAAGGAGTGTAAGTGATTTTCATTTAACAGTCTCCAAATGATATCTTGACTCACACCTTATCTGTATCATCTTCCATTTATCTGTACCACTGTACTTACCACTTTTTTTTCACTCTTGTAAAATGCACAAGAAAGGGAACAAATCTTATCACAAAAGACCTGTTTTCTAAGTTAAAAATAATTCCAGTCAAACAGTACACAAAAGTATTCAGGTGTATAAATGTTTAGATATTTTATATAACTTACTTATAAGATCTGAATAAATTTGTGGTTTCTATTCAGTTTCATTTAAATATTTTTATCCAATTAATTATCTGTTAAAATATACTGTTTTAGACAAATATTCCAGAAATTTTTTAAGTAGATCAGTGTCAGGATTTTGAAAATCATGGAAAAAGAAATTTCCTTACATAAAAAGTTGAGGCATTTGAAAACTTTAGTAAGCATAATGTTAATCTAGAAGTCAAAAAACAAAGAGCATTGTATTTGCAAATTTTCACAGGAACTAGTTTCGATGGTTTTACCGAACCATCATCCTCAGCTGCCAAAGCACAAATGAACGAGATAAAATATAATGATTAGATAAGATAAAATAAGAATAGTTGATTCTGAGTTAAGCTACTGGCGCCATCTATTAATGAAACGAGCACTAAAACTTCTTAAAGGCTGAAGGCAAAGATGGATTGGAATTAGGGTAACTAACTAGAACAGAAAGATTTTTTTTGAATGTGAAATGCCTCTAGAAAATCTAGTTCACCAATGGAAGATATTTTCTGAATAATTTTGGCTTCAGAAAAATTGAAGGTGTGATTTTCGGACCAACAATGCTCGGCAACAGAGGACTTCTGTGTTTCCTTTTTTCTAACATATGCTTCATGTTCCTTAACGTTCATGTTTTGTTTTTAGTTTCAGTTGATTATGGCAAAACACACTAGGGTTATCTGCCTAAGGGAACAGATGCTTTTGTGGAGGACGTTCTAAGGTAAACTGGCTCATATATATGTTACACATGGGAAAAAACAACAAAAATGCCTATGCAGCCAGCTCATTCAACCCGAATTAAACTCAGGTCAGAACTACAGTGCTCACCAATTCTACCACTCGGTTGCTGGTGTGTGAAAATATTCATAAACCAAAGCAGTTTTCCTCATAGAAATTGAAGTATAATAATTTTTTGTTCTTGGATCACAGCTGATTGCTTATATAAACTTTACAACAGTATCTTTGTGCACAAGTTCATAACACTAAAACCAGTGGAAATAAGTAAATAGAAAACAAGGAACATAGAAACAATATTAAAGAGATAAAACAGACAAAAAAAATTATTTTACACAATGTGCACAAAGGGTGGAAGGCATAAGTGGAAAGTGATTAGGATGTTATTCTTTTGATGCAAAACTCCCTTTCATAAAAATGTTTTTAAGGAGCATTGTCTTTTACCTTTTCTATGCCTGTAAACATCACTCGATTCTGCTTGAGACACTGATTTCTGTTTCACCCAAAATTTATCCACTGTGATTTCTTGTTGCCTATATTTAAAAACGTTCCTAAAGTGAGACGCAGAATTAATAATGGAAATGCTAAGTGTGTAGTTTGCTACTAATTTGTCAGGATAGCATTACATGAAATTCCGCATCCAACTGTTTCAGATAAAGTGCACAAGGATAATTTTCTGTTTTCCTTCTGCAATTGGTTTTCGTTGCTACTTCCGAAGTTCTTGTTGTTCTTTCTTGATTAGTCCACTTTTATGCTCCTTTAGTATTTTCTCCACATCTTCATTGTTAACTCCCTAATGTGCCTGAAATTATGTATAACTTAACAAAATGGTATATAAAATTAGAAAATAGGATATTAAGATAAATTATCTGGCATTCTTTGATGTATTTACAACTGCAGGCGATATAAGAAGTCCAATGAATTTAAGTTGATAATATATAGGCTTCACTCGTTATATATAAGTTACTTCAAGGCCATTTTTTGTACAACATATTGTTCATGTGATCTTATATATTTTTCAGATAATAATTCTATCCCTCTATGCATGGTATGAGTAGTTATCCCTAGCAAATTGGAGCTCTGTGATTTTAATTCCGACATAAGTCCATTGATTTCTCATATTATGGATCTGATAAAAAATTTAACTTAACAGTAGCATACAAAACAAAATATGAGTCAGATTTGGTCGAACATAGCTAATGGCTTTCCCCAATCACCATTTAACTAGGGAACATGTAAAGAGTTATCAAATTCCCCAATGCATACTCTTGTGGTGTAAATGGTTAGCATATTCAACCAGCAACTGGAAGATCTGTGGTTTAATTTCCATCACGGGAATGGTTGAATTCTCCAGTTTCCCAATTGAATTATTTATTATCACATAAATATATTTATTAAAACAATATTTTTATGATTATTCATTTGCATGGCCACTTACGTTTTTGACTAAACTTTATGAAATTATCAGTTGGAGAAACGCTAAGCCACTTTGTTTTCAAAGCAGAAATATTAGCTAACAAATAAATAATTGTAAAATTCTACTAATTTTTTCTCTGGCAATGCAACTAAATAGAAGGACACCAACATATAAATTCACATATTATTTACACATGACTGTCAAATCATATTACAAAGTATGTGATAATCAGAACTTGTGTGAAAGAGGATAAATGCACAACCAACATTTTATCATTCTGACATATTAAAATGCCATATGTACGCCCATATCTATACATAAACATCTACCAAAATAACAGAAAATTGTGATAACAAACAGCATCATTTTTGCAAATAAACAATTATTATTTTTTAATACTGATAGATTAAAAATACTACTTCATCAAGAAATCCTTAGTTTTATACTGTTACACTTTAATATAATGACAATCATAGTAATTTCACCCTGCTAAAAAATCATAGTACCTAAAAATAAATTATACAGTTATGTATAAAAATGTTTTATAGACACATATCATTTTAATTAAGTAACAAAGTTTGAAATGTACTGATATTTCTATAATTCATTACTATTGGTAAGTCTCATTATCATATGTCAAATGATCACAATCTATTTTTAAAACTCATGCCTCTCTCTCTTAAAAACTTTAATCATTTAGGAATTTACTAGCAATAAGTAATGAATCAATTTGAAAGACACAGTAACCATTTATTCTCATGGTAATCCATGAACACAGTGAAATATGGTCACTGTGTCTTTTAAGCAGATTCATTCCTTTATTGAACATGAATAGTTAGATTCTTCTCGGATTCTGTATATTATTAATTGATGAAAAATATGTGTTAGAAAAATCTTTACAGAAACCTGAAAAAATATATTCTCTTACACTGTAATTCAGAAAAAATATAAAGAGCCTATCTTTCTTTCAGTACATTCCTATTTTCTGAGTGTGATTCAAAATACTCTCTCAGCTCAGTGCATATTATTATGACAACAAATTCTGGTAGTCTAAAGTATGCAATAAAATCATTTTCGGGAACAGCAAATGCATTGTCATGTTTTCAATAAATTTCATGCCGATCTAGAGATCTGTCACTATATTTTTCATTTAAACATGAAAAAACTAGCGACGAAAACACATACAGAACAATGACCAACTTCTACAGCTAACTGAACAAGGTTGACTGACGAAGTGGCAAGCATTTTCCTCGCATTTTCAACCAATTCTGTGCTCGCAGAATATACAATGTTGACTAAAGCTGTTTTTCACTACTAGCGACATCTGTCAGCCAATAAACTGACGACTCTCATGGTATAGAAGAGGTGTCCAGGACAGGAGAGCTTTTAGTTTCTCTGGCAACCAATGCAAGACAAAATATGGGCAGGAGTGGCTGGAGTAAAGATGCATTTTGGCCAAAAGGGATAGACACAAAATGTACAGCAAGCAGATGACCAGTGAGCAGCCTAGATAGAACAGTTTATTGAAATTTGCTGCTTGCCTCTATTAGAGCAGCAACAGGGCGGTTACCAACGTACCACTCGTGTGGAGGCCTTTCTCCAAGAGGAGTTGACTTCTAAGTTGACCTGCAAAGCAAATTCTGAGAAAAAAAAGGCGGCCAACATCAGGAGAATCCTTAAGGCTGTCCTCCCTGGCCAATTCATCTGCTATCCCATTACCACAAACCTCTACATGCGAACATATCCATTTAAAAAATATCTTATCATGGGCAGACAAGCAACCCAAATGGTGGACAATATTCAAAGTAGTTCTGTCTCCATGTTTCCACCACTCAGTCAAATGCTGTACAGAGTTCCGGCTATCACTCAGAATGCAGATGTTAGTACTGACTTCCTAACTGACACAATAACTCAAGGCTTCCTCAATAGCAATGAGTTCTGCCTGAAAAATGGAACAGCAGTCAGGGTTTCTTTGAGAAATCTTAATTTCATTATCCTGCCTGATAATTAGTCCATTGTCAGAACTGCTATGATCAGTTATAAATCTGTAATGCATCACTGGGGATTTTGTGAATAGCCAACAAAGCCAGCTGTCTAAGATAATCAGGGTACTGCATACCTTTGCTGGTATAACAGCAAAGATCAGTCCTTAAGATTTGGTTTTATGTGATTATGGCAAAGATTTGAGGACTATCTGCCTAAGGGGAGGGATGCATTCGTGGAGCACTTTCTAAGGGAATTGGCTCATATACATGTTACACTTGGAAAAAAACACGAAAATGCCCATGCAGCCAGCTTGTTCGCGGGATTCGAACCTCAGATCGAACTACCAGTGTTTAGCGACTTTAACGCTCTGCCTCTGGTGGGTCCCTCAGTCCTAAAGAAAAGATTATCAGTAAATGTCACAGCAAACTTCGAGCAGCATATCACAGTGACATGTTCAACATCACTTTGCAGTCACCCCTCACTTCCAGCATGACTGAGTGGACTTTCTGTCTTCAGACCCTGATTGTTGTTCGAGTTATGTACATATCTAGAGGTTATGTGCTCATCACCATAACTGCTGAGCTTAGCAAAATTTTGGGTCAATTGATACATAAAATACAACAGAGTCTGAGGGGTTGAAGGTAGGCTTAACACAGGACAATGTCTTTCATGCAGCAACTGTAGAGACCAGTAATAGTTCTAGCACTTGACAGTTGTACCCTTTCCAGTTTATCTAGGTTGCTGAAAGAAGTGGCTTGATAAACCTGAACACCATATTCCAGGACAGATCTAATAAGGGCAATGTATGTGTTTTTCAGGGTCCGAGCATCAGCACCCTAATCTGTAGTAGAAATATATTTCAAAATTTTAAATCTCTATACTTTTGAAAATCAAATTATCAATATGAACCTGGCCGAGGATCTCCTTATGCAAATCATACCCCAAGTATTTTTTTTGGGGGCAATTCAGTCTTCTACCTAGTAGAAAGATGTCAGGTTCCAGGTTGTATAGATACTTATTGGTAGTAAAAATACTAGATACAGATTTTGAGGGCTTGAGAAAATGATCTGGTGCTCTGCAGCAAAATTCTCAAGATATCAATGACATATGAGTTAATATCTTCGTGAGCAGAGGTGAGACTTGAATTGCTGCTCCAGATAGCTATATCATCAGCACACAAACTTATACAGTGATTAGCATTAGTTCCAGCCTCAATTCCACAAATAAAAAGATATAACAGTGTGGGAATCCCTAGAGAATACCCTGACTTAATCTGCGTCTTCCAGAAACACTGTCTCTAAGCTTCACTCTAATATACCTGGCCCTTAGAAAGTAAGCAATCCGAGGCATGATCTTCGCCCCTGATATTAAAATTCCTACATAGTTTACAAAGTTTGTTTTTCCAAACCTTGTCGTAGGCCTTACATAGGTCGAAGGCAGCCACAGTATGGTTTGTGGGACTATGATTCTGAGCATCCCTGACCTTCTGGCTAAAAATTAAAACCTGATCCATTGTGCAGTATCCCTTCCTGAACCCATACTGTTCAGGAATAAGTAAGTCGGTTTGATTAAAATAATAGTTAAGTGTACTCAGGACAATACTCTCCATAATCTTGTATGAAATACTAATCAAAGCTATAGCCTGTAACTGTCTGGATCATTAGCCTGTTTTCTTATGGAGATAAGGGCATCCTTTCAATCTCCAGGAAGCCATCCAATGTTCCAGGAAGTATAAAGTATATCAAGAAGATATTTTTTATCCAAGCAGTTGGCCGGTATTTGACCATGAATCCCATGCAAATCAGCCGATTTGTTGAAATTCATATCATGGAAAGCAATTCCCATTTTCTCACTAGTAAAATCCTTGTTAAAAACGGTATTACCACAAGAATTACAGCATCTTTTGTAAATAAAATCACTGGCTGATTTCGCAATCAGTTTGTCTTCAAAGTTAAAAGAAAGCGGACTTTTCCTTTAGTGTCTATCCAGCAAATTTGCATCCATCAGGTTGCTAAAAGTATTGATCTTTTAAATCTGGGGTTGTATCCTATCGATATTTTTTACCAGTTTCAAAAATTTTGAAGTGTGAGAGTCAAGTTTTTCCAACAATCTCTCCAAAATTTTCCTAATGCAAACATTTTATATTTGCACTTATCATGTTTAAGGCAGATCTAATGGTGGGATAAGGAGAGGATAGAAAATTGCACTGCAGAGCATATATATATTATATATATATTTCATTGCCTTTGGGAATGGCTTTCTCAGCAGCCCATAATACAAATTTCTTAAATTGTCTCCATTTACTATCTGTATCATCAAAAGACAAAACCTTAATCAAGGAAATGTTTAAAAAGGTTTTGTATGTCTCTTAAGTGGCTTTTTTTCAAATTCCAAAAAGTATTCTTTCTATTGGGGTCTAAGTTGTATGAGGATTGTAGAGTAACTGCCCCCAATCGAATTCAAGACAGTCTAGTTGCAACTTGAGAAGATATCTGAGCTTGTAAACATGAGATCCAGGGCATCACAACTGTCATAACTGTAAGAGCAATATGTAGGTGTCTCATCATTCAGAATGCAAAAAGCATTGTTATCCACAAGGTCTGAAAGGCCATTCATTTTACCTCTTTTATAGGCAGCAGAGCTACCACATAGAGGGTGCTCTGTATTAAAATCATCCAAGATCATAGAGGTTTTACTAAACAATGGCATCAGAGTGCCAGTAAAAAGTCCACTATTGTTAGGAGGCTGGTAGGCATTAAAGATGTTTAGACTTTTGTTATTCCATTTAATTGTAATGGCTTGTACTTCCAAGCTCTGAGTCAAGCGAAGGATTCAGTTGTATACATTCATAATTAGAATTTCTAATTAGAAACATTAAGCCACCACCTCCTTTAATAAGCCTGTCTTCACGTAGAATGTTATAATCACACTATTTTTAAGTTTGAAAGTAGGTTTCAGCTTTGTCTCCTGAATTGCTATTATTTGTCCCTGATGTTGTTTGGCCAAGTCCAGTATAAGTTGGTTGAGTTTAACTCTTAAAGAAGATGTACGCAATCCATTGATATTGCATTATAAAATTCTCAAATGGCTCCTGCCAAACCCAGAGGAAATAAATATAGACTGCAGCTTATTTTTCGAACAAAAACCTATGTTAGCACTTCGAATGCATACCCTTTTATTCTGCATGATGGACATAGCAGTATCTTCAAAATTTCCAAATTGAGGAGTCATGAAGATGGGTATAAAGTGCAGCTTCGAAAGGTTAAGAACCATGAGGCACCAAAAGGTTGAAGTCTGACTTTGTCTGCAGTGCTTTAGCTGGGCATAATGGAATGGCCTTCACAACTCGGGTGACCCTACTAGGAGTATACCCTCTTGATGTTACTTTGCCTATTCCGCCCAGGAACACTCCCCCCCTCCCCACCAGATGAGCATAACAGGACTTTGGGAGGAGCCACTGATAACTTTGACAGCATTAAACAATGGGGGGGGATTCTTTCAAATAACAATGAATTTAAGCAATTTAGTACAGATATAACTAGAAATGTATAAATAAGGCCTTTTGTTTGATTTTAATTTGCAAAATGCAAAATTTCATTTATGAACTATTCATAACATCTTTTGCACAAAGGTGCCATAAATCTTTTGTGAAAAAGTTAATTTACGAATTGTTCATAACATTTCTAAAGATATTTTGACAAATATTGTGCTCCAATTCTTAATTTTTTGAGGACACCCCCAATTTCAGCCCTTTTTGGGAATCCACTGATTCCATTCATCATTTTTAGAAAGTTTAATATATGATGTGCTTGGATTTGCTTCAAGAAATAACTGCAGATATCTTCTGCTATCAAATTTGCAACTTCAATTTTTCCATTAATATCCACTTGCATAAAAATTTTTTATAATTTACATTAGTAGGAGATGCTATTTTCTTCTTCAACTTCATTTACTTTATCATTTATTAAAAGGTTAGCATAGTTAAAACAGTTCTTTATTTTCTTTCCTGATATGTAGTTTCAGATGTGTTCAGTAATTCATTTGTCATCGCTTAAGTTTAGTTTTCCCAGATAATTCATTTGCATTTATATCCATTCTATAAAGGACTCTAGCACTCATTTCACTGCAATTATATTCTTTCATTACTCTAATATTCCACTGATCACATCACTGAATTAGGGCTGTGGCAATATGCTTAAGACAGTTATGTTATATGACGTACAGTAATCAGTAAGATGAAAGATATGATTTTTCATTACCTCATTTCCAATAATTCATTAAAATTTAAATGTCATCGACACCTTGAATTACACCTGAAATAAAATGGTAAGCTTCTTACTTCCTCACATCAAGGATTTTTTCTTTATCTGATAATAAACAGTTTTCTTTCTCTCTTCCACCCCTTTAACGACGTATACACATATATATTGATATTCTACAGCCTTTTAAACTTTCAGGTTTATATAAATATATATTTTGGGGCAACATATGACACATAGACCTACTTCTGTTTCATTTGTATTATAAACGGTTTATAATTTTAATTTGTAGACAACTTAGGCCATTCATTTGACCACCATGTTCCTAAAGCAGATAAATCAACATCTTTTTCTTCACTGACTAACGCATCAATAAACATTACTTTCTTCTGTTGGCTAAACCAGCCTTATATAACTATAAAATTACACTCTGCCCCCTTTTTTTAAATTAATTTTCCAGCTTTCTGCCACACTGAGTGACACCACTGATTATTACATCTTTTCAAGGAACTGTTATAAACATAACATTCAGTGCTTTCTTAACGTTTATATCACTAGGTATCCATTTCATGTTTTCATTTCGACTTTGCTTTTATTTGTGAACAATACTTTAATGATTCTTTAAAATCTTACACAAAAAGGGTGGAGAAACATTTAACTTAATAGCAGCATTCTGCTAACTGATTTTCAGGTCAACAATGGTCTAAATAAATAGACTTTATCCCTTATACTGAGATCATTATGATTTTTACTAGTCTCCATACTTTTTAAAATGATAATAGAGAGTAAAAATGACTACAAATAACTAAAAGTGACAAAATAATATAAAATTAGTGCTTTCTAGAACATAATATTCATAAAGATACAAAGCTCAAAACTCAGTGAAGAGATTTCTTGGCATATAAAACCACAATTATCTAGAATTAAAGCTTCCTTAAACTGGTTAGCCAGCAGATCTTCATAAACCTTGAAAACAAGTTCCTCTGTACAAAGTTTACTTCAGCAGATTGGAAGAGAACATAAAAAATGTAAAATATAAAATTTTAAGACAAGGCAAAAAAGCCTTGTTTCAGTTTGAAATAGATTTTTCAGAGAATCTTTTTTTATAAGTCTTCAAAAATTTTCTTCACTGTTTTACTTGGCGATCTCACTTAAGAAAAAATATTCCATAGCCTTTTGCTCCCCATATTAACCAAATTGCTGACCTCAATAAGTGATATATTTTTATGTTTTCACATACAAACAGGCAGGACTTCAGTACTTCAATAACAATATCCAAATGATAACACTAACCACACCACCATTAACTGATGCATACTGTAAAAATGTTCATGAAACGAATCAATCATTTATAGTTTGAAGACTTTGTCACAGTGTAATAAGCAATAATACTTGCAATCAGGAAATAGTATAAAACAGAAAAGAAATTTTCAATTATATGTGAAAATATTTTTAGATGAGCAAAAGTATAATCTTGATTGCTTAAGCACAATGTACTATAAACACCATACTATACAAGCTGCTCACAAAGCATACTGGAGGTACTTATGCATTGGAAAAACATCTATCATTACATAATAATATAATGTAGAGAACTTATTAGCAAAAGTTGATAAATATATAATATCCCATAAGAATTTAAGTACTAAGGCAGTCGTGTACAACCAATGGCTTGTGTAGTGTGCAGTAGTCTGCATTGTGGGTGCCCAGTAGTCTGCAGTCCTATCTTTAGATGCCTGCCAGCTACAATCACAGTATTGCCATGAGACAAAAACTTGACTCAAATCCTAATGTAAAAGCGATCATAGAAACAATACAATTAATATGTCACATACAGGGACATTGCACTTATGTTCACCTACACTTTGTCCCATTTCCATGGCTTTATCTGCATGGTAGATTAGGATCAGGGTGCCTGCTTTAACACCAGCTCTGTTCGCTGTGGGTACCACTGCACACATGATGAATCATCCATTCAGTCATGCGGTCGACTGTCATCAGCCATCAGTTCAGTTGACAAAAGTTCACAGAAGCAGCTACCAAACTGCAATATTTTCTGGCAACCTTAAAATAACACTTTAGTGATTTCATTTATTTTGTGGTATGCTTGTCGACATGAGTGATGTGCCAGGGCCATAGAAGGGAAAGAACACCTGCTTCTTCAACAAAGGAGGAAGAGCTGCTATTTACAAAGACTGGCAAAAAAAAGCAAATTATTCAAAAGCATATTCAGATGAGGGCATTATGAAGGAAGCTATGGAGGGAATAGCCTTTATTTTATGACTAAAAACAAAAACAAAATGATCTCAGGTGTACCTCTGTCATGAAAAGATGATGACATAACTAGTGGATGATATGGCAAAGGACATCTATGTACAAATGGAAAATTCTATGTATGTTTCC
The DNA here is from genome assembly GCA_000611955.2 of Stegodyphus mimosarum. Classification (NCBI taxonomy): domain Eukaryota; kingdom Metazoa; phylum Arthropoda; class Arachnida; order Araneae; family Eresidae; genus Stegodyphus; species Stegodyphus mimosarum. Next base: position 70,917 of record KK112554.1, on the reverse strand, counting down.
CTGCAGTTTGATGAATTTACTGATGTTGATTCATCGTAACTTCCAATATTCACAAGCACGGTAAACTTCTCCCTGAAAGAGACACTGTAGAACACGTTCACTTTGGCAAAACTTTCTTAAGAGAATGACATGTACAGCACAGTTAAAAACGATATTACTGACACATTTTCCAAATTCAGTTCATACCCCTATGTAATTCATCAAGAAGATCTGATCTCTAAAAAGTTCAATATTTCAATCCCGTAATGATTGTTAATCTATGCATTGTAAATTTTATATGAGGAAGGACTATGAATAATCTACTTTTTAAGGCTTTGCTTGATGAACTAGATAAAGAGTATGGTGATTTAATTCACTATGCAGAAGTAAAGTGTCTGAGTCAAGGAAAAGTTATAACAAGATTTGTTGGAATGCTGTTGGAGATTAAAACTTTTTCTTATATCCAAAGATAATTATGACCCAAAAATTGGATGACATGGCATAGCTTGCTTATGTTATTGAACACCTTACTTATTGGAGAAAGACTATCAAACTAAACTATTTTCTAACATTTACCCTCCTTCTAGACCCAAAACTTATTCTGCATTATGAGCCACATAAACATGTTGAAAACCTTCTGTTACTTAGCTTAGAATTCAAAAGAAGATTCCAAGACATGTTTTTTTTCTATGGAGCCCACTTTATTGTTTAAAAAAAATTCCTTTCTTGGAAGACATAACAGAAAAATTTTGTTTTATTAACAAATCAGACACTGAGTTACAGATTATTGTATTGGCATAACATTCAAGAGCGCAGAAAATAAAACTGGTAAAATGTTTAACCTTTGGATGGTCATCAATGAGCTCTACTTGCAATTCAGTTACACACAACAGTGGGTGCAAATAAACAAAGCTCACAATACAAATGTATGACTAACAGATATCAAGCATATTCGGGAAGAAAGAATTGCTTGATCTCATAAATGCCAAAGGGTTAAACTAATGGATTTATTAAATACAAAAACCTGCTTAGGTGTGCCTTAACAGTGAAAACGTGTTGGGATCAAAGTAGCTCTTGAATATCATTTCTCCAAAGCATGTGAAAAACAACATGATGCTGGCACATATCATTGTTACAGAATATTAAAATATATGGCAAATTTTAATATGTTTTCAGAAAACAATAATAATCTGATTAACAGCAAGTCAATGACTTGACGCATTACTGACTCAGTGAGATATTTGACAATTTAGCAATTACATTTTCTTAAAATTAATTAGAAGGTGCTTTTTTTATTTTCTAATTCGAAATACAATTTGAACCTATGCTACATTTGCGCTTGATTAGTGAATTTTCATCAGCTTTTTCTAGTTTTGTATTAATTTTCCTTATTATTTGGAAACACAAAACGAACCAGTAAAACCACATATTTTCATGAAAATAACAATTTCATGCCACGAGGTATGGCAGAAATTTAAAAGTAGCTCTTAAGACAAAACTGGTTGGACACCAGTGTACTAAGGTATTTGAATGACTTGAATGACATATATGAAAATATAATGATTTAAAAAAAAATCAAATGGCTGTTATTCAAAGTAATTGCCTTCTATTACAATATATCTTTCCGGATAGTTTGAAAGCTTCTGTCATTCCTCATCATAGGAAACATTTTATTGGGGATGTATCAATTTGCAAGCCAGTGTTATTATACTAGGGGCTAAATCTGTACCATAGCAGGGATGAGACAGAACATCCTTCTTGACTATACATGACAGACATTGTTCTCCATATTATCTGCAAAACCTGGTCAAAATTTGGAAGTCTGGAATCACTTTCTTGACTAAATAAATCCTTTGCTTGACAGACTAAGGAGAACCATCGAGACTGTCAGTTTTACAGCCACCATGTACATTTAACAAGATTGATGTTCAATTGCAATGCGGGTAACATATGATAGTCAAGACTCTCTTAGATCACTTACCATGCTGTCAGAATCACTTCAAGGAAAATTTAATAATCTAAGCCAGAGATTCCCAACATTTTACTTGCACACTGGCCCTTTTTAAAAGATTTCTTTTTTTTTTTATCAATGACCTCATATTTTTCTCTATAATATACAACATAATCATAAGACACACAAGTGTACATAAATAATGTAAAGATAACAATTAGATTACGAATATAAAAAAAAATTTCAAAAAGAATGGTTTATTTGATTATGTTTTATTATTTTTGTATTATTATCATTTTTAATTTTATAAACATTAACAAAAGTCACACATTCTAGTCACACAAAAGCTCGATTTTATTCTGACTGTGCTTGATGTATTGATGTAGTTTTTTAATACTTAGAATAAAATTACTTAACTTCTTAATCACCTCGTTCAAAAATACTCACCTTGTTTTTTGCTTTCTGCAACAAATTACTGATTTAACTAAAACCTTCTTCCATTAGGTAAGATGAAAGAAAGGTCAATAATATTGGTTCAGTAATGACTTTTATTTTGGGATATTTCTCCCAGATGACTTTTCAATTACCAAACTTAGCACACCATTATATTTTGAATAAGACTTGCACTTGAGCATCCTCCTTCAATGCAATCAACTCATCTTGCATCATAATATCAAGATTGAATACATCACAGTTCAATTGTTTTTATGAGCTATGCTGGCACATCCAAATTTTCAGTGTTTTGGAAGAGAACATCAAAGTCTTCTTTTAAATTGTTGAAGTGGCTTGTATATAACAACACGCATTCAGAAAGAAATATTAATTGAAATACTGACTGGAAATTTTTTTTTAAATTCCTGGTTTTAATTGAATTTCTGTTTCCCAAAATACGATAGCTGCTTTAAAAGAAATATTGACGACCTCAAAATTAACATTCTAGATTTGGTGCTTTCTCCCTAATTCATCTGTTCAATTTGAGATCTTTCTACATTATGTAACACTACTAGAAAAGGGCAACTAAAACTAATATTAACCAATCATAGCTTGCATCTACAGTTACATCATTATTCTGCAGCATTCCTTTCCCTAGCTTCTGCCATTGCTAATGTGCTTTCTACGCTCTTCTTGGCCATCTAAAATAATGTCGCCCCCATTAACCTCTGTTAATTGTATATAGAAAATTATTGTAATTGTTATGATTAAAGAGTACATTGCCTACAAGAAATTATTTCAGTGTGCCTGGAAATCTGGAAATAAAGATAATTGGCTGAACTTAGTTTGGTATAAATTTCTTTCTCATGTCCCGCCGCTCTGCCATCGAGACTGTCAGCTTTTAAAGTACCCAGATTCACGACTACACTTCAGAAACATTATACATAACTTTTCATATACCATTTCCAAGGAACAGAAATTCAATTAAAACCATGAATTAAAAAAAATTTCCAGTCAGTATTTCAATTAGTATTTTAAATCAGTATTTTCTAAACCTCCATTAGTTTAAAAATATAAAAATTTGTAAAGAAAAACCACAATCGCAAAAATACCAAAATCAAAAGTAAAAATTTAAACATTGAAAAAGTAGCTATTGTCATTGATCACAGATTAATCAAGGGGAATAAACCAATCTACCACCAATTAACAACTAAACCAAGTGAGAGTGCCCCATCCTTCTTCCAAGCAAGCATCAAATTAAATTTTTGCTAGAGCCAAATCACAGTAAATCAAATAATACTAAATTAAAATAAAGCCAAGCCAAAAGAATTTATAAATAAAATAAATTAGTAAAAAATCTTTTAAACTTAAGTTGCTCACTAAGAGCACAACTAAACTGGAAACAATTAAAAGAGATGCTTAGTTTAGAAGATATATCCCTAAAGAATCCCTATCTCTATTATGAATTATTGGTTTATTACTTTGCAGCATTAGCATAGGTCATAGGCTTTTTAATTTACTCATAATTATATATATATATATACATTGGTTGGAATGCGCTTTAGCCCACTGCTTGGCGGTGGTTGTTTTTGAATGAGCAATAAACGCACCAACATGGGTAACTCCGTATATCCACCAACATGACTGACTGTTTGTACGTTGCCTACATTGTGCAATTCTCTGAAGTTTTTTTTAAGTTTAAAAGGAGCGCTGTGCACATGGCATTTTCTTGTAATTTATTTTCGTTATTTTAGCTTATTTTGTTCTTTTGTGTACGTTGCCTACATTGTGCAATTAGCAGATGTTTTTTTCAAGTTAAAACGGAACGGTGAGTACATGGTATCGTTTGTAATTTTAATGCCCTTTTAAAAAAAATTCCTTCTTTCTTGGATGCCATTTTGGTTACGTTTTCGCGGAGCGTGTCGGGAAAGTTATGTAACGGCATAAAATGTGTAAGTATTACAACATAAAATGTAAATAATTAATTTAAACCTAACTGACAAATATTTTAATGATCATAATGTTCGTTTTGCATATTATTTTATTATCTTTTTGTGGAAACAGTTTCCATACTAATTTATGCTTTAGAATTCTATGTTTTGTTTACAATAGGTTTTCGCGGAGCATGTCGGGAAGGTTGCAATTGCAAAGACGTTTCGCAGAAACGCGCCCAATTGGGGATTTTCAAAACATCGCCAAGCAGTGGGCTAAAGCGCATTTTCACCATACATTGAAATTTTTCAACTTAACAACCCTGTAGAGCTGTCAACTTCAAAGAAAAATTGTATCATCCTATTTAAAACGTCTATAAAAACACTACAAATAATTACCCTTGAGAAGCTAACGCATCTTGGTGTAGAAGGAACCCGTGTCCCTGCATTTTATTTTTTTAATTGCAGTTATTTAAAAGAAATTATAATTAATTTTTACAGTACATTAAAGAATTCATGATTTTTCCGATATGTTTATTTTATATGATTTTTTCCTTACTATATGATATTACTTTATAGCAATATCATAATTATTAATTTTATTAATAAATTTTTTCCCCAGGCTGTCAGTAAAAATCCACTTGGGAACACTTGGTCTAGGCCATATTTAAATATCCAGCTATTTCAAACTGACTAATATCTTATAAACAATATTATCCAAGCAGGTAAAAACTCTTAAAAATGAATATCCAACCCTAATATTTATTTGAAAGAAAAAAGTAAACTATATTTTTCATACCAGTTTCCATACAGATAGTGATTTATCCTTTTCCTTAACATCAGCCTTCTGTTTTGAATTTGTATGTCTAAAGGGGGGGAGGAAAAACTATTTATTATACAAAAACTAATTTTAGAAAGTGGAATACATAGTTTCAAAACATTTTCACTCAGAATACATGCAATATTATAAAACATTATTTACCATTTTTCTTTTAACACTATTCACCATTTTTTTCATCAACTTACTCTTTCTACCTGAAAGTATGGCCTATGTTTAATTGAATCATTATTTTTATGAATTAGAATTCTGTTACTCAAATGGGTAGACTCATCTTACATCAAATTACTTCCATCTCTAAAGCAACTATGATTTACATTATTAGTAATCTAATACAAGATCTCTATCTATATATATAATACCATTTAAGCTGAAAAATCAAAGTTCTTTAACAATTTGTTTACGATTCACAGTTACATTAAAAAGTCAAAAGTTATTAAAGAAATCCTCATGTCTGTGAATAACTAATCACAATACAAGTGGCTATAATTATCAAGGAGATAAAACTTTACGATTTTCTGATATCACATATTTCAATTATTTATTACATTTATATGAGGACTTATTACACAAACACTCCATCTGGATTCTTTTAAATCTGCATTTATTGATTTAATGGGAGGAGAGGATAAAAGAAAAAAAAATTATTATCAAGAAATACCGAAAATCACCTGAAATCCGCGTTGCCTCTCAAAATATAACCATTCAATTTATAGGTTCAGTAAACCACAATATGGAGAACAAAATATCGAAGAAAAAATACTTACTGAATAATAACATCATAATTACCGGAACAACTTGAGTATAGGACCCCATTGGCGATTTTTTGCCTTGGCGACCGAAAAATGTCGCCAAGCCATGGAAAGCAGTTAAAATTGAAAACACAAGTTAGAAAGTACGTTTTAACCAAAAAAAAAAAATTTAGAATATATGTTTAAATAGCAAATTTGAAGGTACATGAGTAAGTGGGGGCATATTTTAAATAGTAATATTAAAAATACTTTTAGCCTTAGAAAAGCAGTTAAAATTGAAAATAGAAGTTAGAATGCACATTTTAACAAGAAAAATTTTAAACACAAATTTAGAATATATATCTAAACAGTAAAACTGAAAATAAATAAATCAGTGAAGGTATGTTTTTAGCAGTCATACTGGAAATAGAAATTTTAAGCTGTAAAATTGAAAATAGGAGTTCAAAATACATGTTAAAATTAAAAACATGAAAATAGGAGTTAAGAATGCATGTTTAAAAAGAAAGAAAAGTTTGAAAATACACAAGTACATGGAAGCATATTTGGCTCTAGTGTAGAATTGGGTGCCCCTTGTTTTTTGGCGATGAAACCCCATTTCTGTTTACCATGAGAGTTTTAACATGGTTTTAGCTTCTTGATTTATTTAACTGAAAATAAATCGATGTGCACATGGACAAAGTCAAAATGTGCAATGACTAGTTTGTGCAATTCTCTGATGTTTTTTTAAGTGAAAATAGGTCGATGTGTACATGGACACGGAGTTTGTGAAATTCTTTGACTTCTTGTTTTGGTTTTGTGTAG
>KK112554.1:45114-57076 GCA_000611955.2 Stegodyphus mimosarum | reverse complement strand
ATCAGAAACATAGTAAACATAGTAAAAGGAGGCACTGCTCTCTGAAACTCTAATTTAGTATATGTCCTCAGTAGTAGTGATTATAGAAGGGTGATTTTTTTTATGTGGGGAGATAGAATGACAAAAAAAAGGTATTTTTCTCGTTTCGTTTAAAGAATAATTGCTGTCATTCTTTGATAGGTATCTAAAACTTTATACAAAATAAAGAACTATAAATATATCTGAATATTATTCTTGTTTCAAATTCCTAATAATTGCCATTTTATACAGATAAGGCGTTTACACAAATAATCAGAATTTCTTGAAATTCAAATCAACAGATTTACATAAGTCTCGCATGCAAGCAGTAAAACAACATTTTTATGAAACGAAATTTAAAACTAAAATGATCTTAAAAATCTTGTGTAACTTTCCTATCATGCGTAACTAAATATTTGTGTAAAATTGCATACGGAAGCATTATATACATAAAGAGGGAGAGTGTTTAGGGGGTTTGATAAGAGGAGTTTTGCTGAAAAGCAAATGTAAACAAACCACCCAGCTCTTTGGGGGAAAAAAGGAGCTTAGAACTATTTTTTGCCATAATTTTGGTTCTAGAGCAAAATTTTGTACCGGGGTTTAAAGACATTAAAAAGTGTGTCTTTTTGATTTACTATTGGGCCCCTGATGATTTAGGAAAAATACAGTTGACTCTATTAACTTTAATTGATATTTAATATCGATACGAAGGAGGGGGAAATATACAAAATTATAATACAGATAACACTAGGTTTTGTTTATAAATATATATGGCTGTCTACACACTTTGAATGTAGAACATAATAGGGTACACATGACTTATATCATATATTTGCTTTATTTTCATATCCTGCCCCTATAAGATCAAAAGTAAGCCTTTGTACAGGAACTTAGAAAGTCAATTTCACCTCCAAATCTCTTTAATGGTATTGAAGTATCATAAGAGATGATTATTTTTGACCGAAGAAAAATTATAATATTCTGAATATTTTTTAGCAAAACGTTTTTTTGAGGAAAAAATATTTATATATTCAAAACTATTCAAGCAATAGATGGCAGAATTATGTTTTGTCGTTTATGTGAGCTTTATCAAAAGAACTGATAGATATACACTGACTACCAATTAGTATTTGGACACCTATGCAAATGACGATATCTGCGGTCCTAAGGTACGTCACTACTCCGCCAGTATATATCGTGTAGGAAACAGCATCGGCTTTAGTCGCATGCAAGATGCCTCGCAGTTCGGAGCTCTCTGATTTCGAGAAAGGTATAATTATCGGGTATCACAAATGTGGCCGATCCTTAAGGGACATATCTAGCGATCTGAAGTACCCAAAATCGACAGTGGCCTATGTGATTAAGAAGTGGAAGGTGAGCGGTGATTGTCGGAATGAGCCCCGAGTCGGCAGACCAACGAAACTGGGAGAGAGAGATCGACGAGTGCTGTCCAGAGAAATTCGGAAGAACCGCACCCAACCGATGGCCCTCCTCCGCGAGGAGTTTCAAAAGGCATCCGGGAGTATTGTTGCAATGAATACCATCCGTAAGGAAGCACATACGCTTGGTTTTCATGGTTGTGCTGCTGCCCATAAGCCTTTGATCACAAAGTCCAACCGCGCTGCTCGGTTAATGTGGTGCAAAGCACATCGAAATTGCACCGTAGATCAGCGGGAATGGGTTCTTTGGAGTGACGAATCAAGGTTCACCCTTTACCGTTTGGATGGCAGGGTCTGGGTCTGCCGTCTACCTGGAGAATGTCTCCTGCCAGAATGCATTGTACCAACAGTCAAATTCGGCGGAGGTGGAATTATGGTCTGGGGGTGTTTCTCCTGGTATGGGCTGGGACCTTTGGTCCCCTTTCATGGTAAGCTAAACTTCGATGCCTACTGCACTATTTTGTATGACAATGCGCTTCCTACGTTGTGGCAGTTTTACGGGTTGGACCCCTGTTACTTTCAGGACGACAATGCCAGTTGTCATATTTCGACGTTAACCAAGGCTTGGTATGGTGCCAATGGAGTTCATCGAATGGACTGGCCTGCCCAGAGTCCAGACCTGAACCCTATTGAGAACCTCTGGGACGAGTTGCATCGCCGAATTCAGGGGTGCACTACACGTGCAAAATCGGTGAAGGAAATTCTATGTCTTCTCCAAGCCGAATGGAAGAAAATACCACTAGCTCTCATACAAAGACTTGTGGAAAGCATGCCCCGGAGGGTCCACGCTGTAGGTCCACGCCGGAGGGTCTCGTGAAGGCTCTACCAACTATTGATTTGGAATAAAGTTAGTTTTTCTTTTCTTTCAGAGGTGTCCAAATACTTAATGGTAGTCAGTGCGTAAGGTTTTAGTTAAACTAACAAAGTTTTGTTTTAATTTAAATCTTTCTATCCCTTGTCATTTTCAACTTCCCGTTAGAAGAAGGGCGCGTTTTCAGCTTTATGCTAATATGAAGTGGAGCCAAGTTCTATTTAAACGAAAGGTAGAAACTTTTCAGTGTGAGAGAGCTTTTAGTCTCAGATCACGGTCACTCTATTCGACGCTCGCCTGACTAGCTAACATTTAAATTCTAAGCAATAGTGCTTTTACGTGATTGCTTATTGAAATAATTCCAAGTGCGTCAGTATTAGTAAATCTTGCTAAGCACCATTTAGTTAGAGGCCAACCTAGCGTTATAGCTCTGCGAGCAACGACTATTTAATTTCTATTTAGATTTAGTTTTAAATTTATTTGGTTGTTCATTTTAGACTCAAGTGTGGTCTTTACTTTCTGTATCCTTCCCGAGTTGGGAAGTGGTTTGTAAATAATAGTGATTTAATAAAAGAGGATTTTAAATCCCTTTCAAGTGCAGTTCTTCTACCACTGAATCACAGTATTCTACCACAGAACATAGCTGCATTCAGCTCCCTGTTCAAGATCAGGACTTAAGGAGTTTCACGAAGATGTTTGCCAAGAATATGCACCGAACACTCAGTCCTGACACTGGCGCCCGAAGAAAAATAAGAGGATGGCCTGAAAGACAAAAAGACGAACCTGAGAAACCTGCAGTACCTGTGCAGAACCCTGAGATAGCACCTCCTGCCCTGAAAGCATTTGGCCACAATGTACAAATCATGCGGGCAGCCATGAAGCCAGCAGCAAGTTTTGACGGGAAGACAGCGTAATTAATTTCCTGGAAAAGCTAGAATCCCATTTCACGTTGTATCCAGTGCACGAATTTCAGAAAGTCACTCTTGCCAACAGCGCTTTGAAGGGCCAAGCGCTAAATTGGTTCAAGTGTATTGGAAAGAATCTCTTGGGGGAACAAGGAAGCCCCACATACACTTACGAAAATTTTAAAAATGCCTTGGTGAAAGCATTTCCTATAGTACGAGATCGAGCCAGACGGGAGGCGGAACCTTTTAGCCGTTATCAAGAAAAGATAGAAGATTTGTCAAGTTTTATCTTAAGGAAAATTCAAGTTTTCAAGCTTTTGTAGGGAAGTCGCCCGGATCCTGAAATTATTCAAATTATACTTCCTAGGCTACTGCCTCAAGTTCAAGATTTCATCGAGCTAAGAAATCCAACGACGTTAGACAGGCTATTTGAGCTGGCCGTACAATTTGAAAGCCGAAGAACAGCAGACAACGAACGACGTCGCCAATTCGAGCGAAGAAGTCAGTGGAGTTCGCCAAGGCCCCAGCAAGCTTAACCGAAGTTACCGGAACAAGACGTATCAGGACTGAGTGTTCTCTTTGGAAACATGGTGAATACTTACAGAGGTTCTTCTTCTCAAGTCCTGAACTGGAACAGGGAGCGGAAAATACGCTATGTTCTGGTGTAGATACTGTATTGGCGAATAACTGCACGTGAAAGGGATTTGAAATCCTCTTTTATTAAATCACTATTATTTACACACTTCCCAACTCGGGAGGGATACAGAAAGTAAAAGACCGCACTTGGGCCTAACTTAACAATCAAATAAATTTAAACTAAATCTAAATAGAAATTAAATCAAACTTTGCTCACAGAGCGATTCGCGGAGTTTGGCCTCTCACTAAAAGGGTGCGTAGCAAGATATACTAATACTAGCGCACTTCAATTTGTTTCACAATGCAATCACGTAGTAAGCACTATGGCTTATAAATTTAGCTGCTAGCTGGTCAGGCGAACGTCGAGCAGACTGACCGTGATCTGAGACTAAAGCTCTCTCACACTGAGAGGTTTCTACCTCTGGTTTAAATAGTACTTGGCTGTACTTCAAAATTAGCATAAGCTGAAAACGCGCGCTTCTTCTGACGGGAAGTTGAAACAGAGAAGATATAGAAAGATTTAAATTAAAATAAAACTTGGTTAGTTTAACTAAAACCTTACATACTTCCCGCCAGAATTGCGATAGTTAAACTACTGTGGTCCAAACGGACCATGTTGAAACTCGCAATTCTAAAGAAATAGTCGAAATTTAACTGTTCTAAATTTAGGCCAACTCTCACAAGGCAATATCTGTTTGTGAAATCTTTTTGTTACAGACGAAATTTGCTGGAACAACAATTTCAACTTTTTTCTTTCAAGAGTCTTACTCCTTCCAGCAAAATCTGGAATTTCTGGGTACAATTCTTTATTCTTACCCGTGTAAATTCGCGCACACACATTATCATTCAAGCACAATTAAATTCTTCCCCCAATGCTCACCGGTGTTGGATGCAAAGCAAACCGCCATTGCGGGTTTTCTGTGTTCGGGGGGCGTTCAACTCTTCCACCTACGATCGACTAACATTAGTTAGAACTTGACATACGAGACCTGAAAAAACGCCCTGTAACCAGCTAAACCTGAGGTTCTCACTAGCTTTATGTCTAACACTTTAAGTGTATTTGGTGGAGAGCCTATTTAACACTTGCATTCTAAAATTACTCCAACTTTTCATGCATACAATTCGCAGTTTGCACACAACATTCACATTGATATTGCACTTAACGTGCATTGCTAGCATAATATTATTTGTTACATTTTATAACACTTTAACAATTTCATAGCAATCAAGCAATCATGAAATACAAATATAGGTTAAATTTCTAAGCTTACAGCAAGTGCTTCCTATTCCTTTCTCAAGGTACTTTCTTGAAATATCAAATTACATTAAAATAATAGTATACAGACTAAATCGTGTTCTTCAATTTTCCGATTTTTCATTCTAGACATTTTACAAGTCTTTCGACAAAGCGTCATACAAAATCATTTAGTTAACATTTGCTTTTCAGCAATTCATTGCTTTTAAAAAATTAATCTATATACAATGCTTAAGCATCTATTTTACAAACATTAAGTAATTTTAAGTCTTTAAGAATTACAATTCTTTTTAACAAAAACATTTTTCTTTCACGATGAGAACTTACCGCCCACTTGGCGTAAAACTCAACCTCGCTTGAGGTAAAATCGACCCTGCAACTTGCAGTACACTTAGAAATTAACTAAACTTTTGAATACGAAATTCTACCTATCTTATTGTGATCATCCATCCTTTTCTTGGCCCAATCCTTGAAAGTTGAGTGTGTTGCAGCTTGGTTCAGTGTCCTCGCCTTTGGTTGTTGTTCTTTGGGAGCTTGCTCATCTCTTTTCCTTTTGAAAATCCGTCGTTGTATCCTCGGAAATTTCCCTTGAAGAGGAGGTTGCTCTGCTGGTCGTTTGGTGGACTGGGCCCTTCTCTCCTGGGCACTTGTTCGTTGCTGGTCCTGGTTCCTGCTGTATTCGGGACGTTGATTCTCAGGCTGCAATCGACGTTCCTTGCTTCTCAGGTACCTGTCCGATGATTCCGCAGTTCTTTTGGATACATTGGGCTTTCCTTGATCATTCTGCTTCCTTCTCTTGGCATGCTCGTAGGTCCGTTCGTAGATCTGGTCACCTGGATCGTGAGACTTTCTTTTGAAACCACATTTTTGGTTCTTATTTCTACTTTGTTGAGGGGGAGCTTTCTTTTTCTGCCTTTTCGATGCCGTTGTAGCTGGTTCCTGCTGTTTTTGCTGAAGTACATCTTCTGTAGGAATGGGTTGCCCCGGATCCTGGAAAAAATCTTTAAACATTTCCATTTTCTTACGGTTATAAAATGGTTTGATTTGGTCAACATTCGCAGTAATTCTCTGCCCGTCGTTTCTTTTTAGTATTACTACCGCTTGTGTAAGTTTCTCGATGATGTAAGGTCTTTCAAAACGCGGAAAAAATTTCCCCACCTCTTCTTCTGGGGCATTTGGCAAGTTATGTTTTATTTTTAGAACTTCATCTCCCACATTGTACTTGACCCCTCTTCTTTTTTGGTCATAATATAATTTTTGTTTCCTCTGGGCCATTTCTATGTTACCGGTAGCTTCCCGTATTAAATTCTGTATGTCACTCATTTTAAATTCTTCTGCCCTTCCCTGAACAAAGAAAAGTTTATCTAAGGGCGTCAAAATTTTTCTTCCTAGAAACACTTCAGCGGGTGTTTTTTGTGTAGTATCGTGTTTGGCGGTCCTAAGGGCAAATGCAAATTCATTTATATGGCTATCCCAGGTAGAGTGATAGTTTTTCACATAACTTCGAATTATTTTCACTGCATTTCTATTAACCCGTTCCGCTATGTTTGACTGCGGACGATACGGGACCATCTTTAGATGACGTATGCCCAGTTTTGCACACATTTCCTCAAACATATTACTAACAAACTGGGGACCATTATCGGAAATAACTTTTAGGGGCGCCCCGTATTTTAAAATATACTTATTTAGAATTGAATCTACTACAATTTTTGCAGACGCGCGTTTTAACGGAATTAACTCTAACCATTTGCTAAAATGATCCACTATAACTAAAAGATATCGGCTTTTGTTAACTTTACTTCGAGGGTAAGGTCCAAGTAAATCGATGCCTATTATTTGATTTGGGAATTCTGATTTAATACTATTTAGGAACCCGGCCGGGCGGAAATTAACATAATTATTTAATTGACATGTTGGGCACGACTGGACATACGCCCTAGTAAACTTTTGCAGTTCTGGAAAGAAAACTGCCTCGCGAACTCTCTGAACAGTTTTTCTTATACCTAAATGAGCCGAAATGGCACAATCATGCAACTCTTCTAATACATTCAACCTCATGCTAGCTGGGATAACCGGTCTATATTCATGATTCTCATTAGTAGCTTTCGTATAGAATAACAGTCCGTCAATTAATTCGTAATTTTCGGCCCTATTTCTTATCGGCACAATATCCGGATGATTGAAATTCTCAGGGTCGGCCAAATAATTGTATATATTTTTGAACTCCGGATCTTTTTTGAGTTCGGCTATTACTGTTTCACGAGAATCTAATACTTTGGATGTTAACATGGCTATCTTAATTACACTTCCATTTTCATCTAAGTTAATTCTGCTTAAAGCATCTGCCACAACATTTTCCTTTCCCGGCGTATGTTTAATTATTAGGTTATATTCCTGTAATTTGAGAGCCCACCTTATTAATCTGGGTGATAAATTTTTTCCAGAATAGAGTCTAGTGACCGCCGCGTGGTCGGTATATACAGTTACTGGAGAACTTCCAAAGAACACACGAAATTTCTGTACTGATGCTAACACTGCGAGAGTTTCTCTCTCTGTTGCGGAATAGTTTCTTTGGGTTTCATTTAATGTTCGGCTGAAAAAAGCCACGGGCTGACCATTTTGGGAAAGCACTGCACCAATCGCGAAATCTGAAGCGTCCGCTGAAATCTCTAATCCCTTATCCCCTTCTGGAAATTTTAAGACGGGAGCTTGAGTCAATGCGTCTTTCAATTTTTGAAACGCCAAGTTGGCTTCTGCTGACCACGAAAACCTAGCTTTTTTTCTTTTCAACTTTAGCAGTGGCTCAGCTATTTTTGCAAAGTCTTTAATGAAAGCCCGGTAATATGAACACATCCCGAGAAACGACGATAATTTCTTCGCTGTTTTAGGAACAGGATAATTTCTAATGGCTACTATTTTTGACTGATCCGTTTCGATTCCCTTTTGGGAAATTTTAAATCCTAAATAACGTAACTCTTTTGCGGCAAATTTACATTTAGACGCATTTATCTTTAAACCAGCTTCGTTTAACAATGAAAATACTTTTCTTAAATCTTGTAAGTGTTGTTCTAGAGTACTACTCGTAATTATAATATCGTCTAAATATATGAAAGTGCTTTTACCAAGGACTGGTCTTAAGACGATGTCCATACATCTTTGGAACGTTGCCGGCGCGCCGGATAATCCGAACGGCATTCTAAGAAATGCGTACGTACCAGATTTCGTTATGAACGCGGTTTTGTGTACGTCCTCGGGTTTTACCCCAATCTGAAAATAGCCACTCGTGAGATCTAATGTAGTCATGTATTTTGTAGACGAAATATTTCGAATAATTTCTTCAATTATCGGCAACGGATATACAGGATATTTTGTAACTGAATTTAACTTGCGATAATCTATAGCAAAACGCCACCGCTTCGGGTGCGTAATCGGGTAATCATTATTTTTCTTACACAGGACAACGGGGCTAGCATAACTGCTAGAAATTGGCGTGATGATTTTATTCTTTAACATCTCTTTAATATGATGTTCAATTATTTCTTCTTTTGTCCTATCATATCTATATGGCTTTTGCCTAACTGGCTGAGCGTCCCCCGTGTCAATGTCGTGGTTCACCACCTGCGTAAAGCCTGGTACATCACTAAATAAATTCGCAAAGTGACTTACCAGACCTTGGATTTTCTCTTTTTCCTCTGCTTGTAAATGTTCCAAGTCCAGCTGCGGGGGCTTATCATTCTTCGCTTCAATTGGCTTCATATTTAATGTTAGTTCTCCCCCCTTGAAATCAATTTTTGCTTCTGCCAAACTAAAAAAGTCCACACCTAGAATAATACAAGTCTGCAGGTTACGCACAATATAAAACAGGATTCTTACCTGTTCGTTGTTGATACGCACGAACAATGGTACTTTTCCTAAACAGCTACATTTTTCTCCTTGGGCCGCTATGACATCCGTGTCTCTTGCACTAAAAATTCTGTAACGTCGAAAGTGCTTCTTAAAGAATCTTTCCGATACGAAGCTGCTTTGGGCTCCTGTATCCAAGAGGGCTGTCGCCGGTATGTTGTTGATTAGAACTTCAATCTTCGGCAAACTCAAATTCTTAACGACCACGGTGTTTAAATTGATTTTGGAAGGGTTTTGCGCTGCTTCGGACTTCTTCACCTTCCTTGAAGAAATCCATCTTAGTTTAAATTCTTCTTATTTTGGTTGCCCTCGGAATCTTTGCTTGTTCTTCTATTGAATTCCCTTCGTTCGCCGCTCGATTTAGGAAACATATCTTTCTTCGGCCATTGCTTCGCCTTATTCCCGTAACTTTGATTTTGCTTTTGCTGGGGTCTTGGCGAACTCCACAGACTTCTTCGTTCAAATTGGCGTCGTCGCTCGTTGTCGGCTGTTCTTCGGCTTTCAAACTGTACTGCGAGCTCAAATAATCTGTCTAATGTCATTGGGGTTCTTAGTTCGATGAAATCTTGAATTTGTGGCAGTAGCCTAGGAAGAATAATTTCAATAATTTCAGGATCCGGGCGACTTCCATACAAAAGCCTGAAAACTTGAATTTTTCTCAAAATAAAATTAGACAAATCTTCAATTTTTTCTTGATATCGACTAAAGAGTTCCGCTTCCAGTCTGGCTCGGTGTCGTACTACAGGAAATGCTTTCACCAAGGAATTCTTGAAATTTTCATACGTATATGTGGGGCTTCCTGGTTCCCCCAAGAGATTCTTTTCAATGCACTTGAACCAACTTAGCGCTTGGCCTTTCAAAGCGCTGGTAGCAAGAGCGACTTTCTGAAATTCGTGAACTGGATATAACATGAATTGGGAGTCTAGCTTTTCCAGGAAATTGATTACGGCTGTCTTGCCGTCAAAACTTGCCGCTGGCTTCATGGCTGTTCTCATGGTCTGTACAATGTAGCCAAATCCATCTATGCCAGGAGGTGCTATCTCAGGATTTTGGACAGGTACAGCAGGTATCTCAGGTTCGTCTTCTTGTCGTTGAGGCCATCCTCTTCTTTTTGTTCGGGCGCCACTATCAGGACTGCGTGTTCTGTGCATGCTCTTTGGAAACATGGTGAATACTTACAAGGGTTCTTCTTCTCAAGTCCTGAACTGGAACAGGGAGCGGAAAATACGCTATGTTCTGGTGTAGATACTGTATTGGCGAATAACTGCACTTGAAAGGGATTTGAAATCCTCTTTTATTAAATCACTATTATTTACACACTTCCCAACTCGGGAGGGATACAGAAAGTAAAAGACCGCACTTGGGCCTAACTTAACAATCAAATAAATTTAAACTAAATCTAAATAGAAATTAAATCAAACTTTGCTCACAGAGCGATTCGCGGAGTTTGGCCTCTCACTAAAAGGGTGCGTAGCAAGATATACTAATACTAGCACACTTCAATTTGTTTCAATATGCAATCACGTAGTAAGCACTATGGCTTATAAATTTTAACTGCTAGCTGGTCAGGCGAACGTTGAGCAGAGTGACCGTGATCTGAGACTAAAGCTCTCTGACACTGAGAGGTTTCTACCTCTGGTTTAAATAGTACTTGGCTGTACTTCAAAATTAGCATAAGCTGAAAACGCGCGCTTCTTCTGACGGGAAGTTGAAACAGAGAGGAGATAGAAAGATTTAAATTAAAATAAAACTTGGTTAGTTTAACTAAATTCTTAAAGACTAAGCAATGGCCGAAGAAAGATGTGTCTCCTAAATCGAGCGGCGAATGAAGAGCATTCAATAAAAGAACAAGCAAAGATGCCGAGGGCAACCAGCAGAAGAAGAATTTAAGCAAGGATGGATTTCTTCGAGGAAGGTGAAGAAGTCCGAAGTCGCGCAAAATCCTTCCATAATTAACTTAAACACCGTGGTCGTGAAAAATTTGAGTTTACCGAAGATTGAAGTTTTAATTAATAACATATCGGCGACGGCTGTGTTAGATACAGGAGCCCAAAGCAGCTTTATCTCAGAAAGATTTTTCAAGAAGCACTTTCGCCGTTACAGAATTTTTAGTGCAAGAGACTTGGATGTCATAACGGCCCAAGGAGAGAAGTGTAGCTGCTTAGGGAAAGTACTGTTGTTCGTGCGTATCAACGACGAGCAGTTAAAATTTTATTTTATATTGTGCGAAACCTGCAAACATATATTATTCTGGGTGTGGATGTTTTTAGATTGGCAGAAGCGGAACTAGATTTCAAAGCGGGAAAGTCAACGCTGAATATGAAACCAATAGCAAACAAGAATGATAAGCCCCGCAGCTGGACATGCAGCACTTACCGGCAGAAGAACAAGAAAAACTGCAGTGCGTGGTAAGTGAGTTTTTAAATTTATTTAGCAATGTACCGGGTTTCACACAGGTCGTATATCATAATATATTATCCGATTATGCACCCGAAGCGGTGGAGTTTTGCTATAGATTATCGCAAGTTAAATTCCGTCACAAAATATCCCGTATATCCTCTGCCGATAATCGAAGAGATAATTCGAAATATTTCCTCTACAAAGTACATGACCACATTAGATCTTACGAGTGGCTATTTTCAGATTGGGGTTAAACCCGAAGACGTACACAAAACCGTGTTCATAACTAAATCCGGCACATACGCATTTCTTAGAATGCCTTTTGGTTTATAAGGAGCGCCGGCAACTTTCCAAAGATGTATGGGCATCGTCTTAAGACCGGTCCTTGGTAAAAGTCCGTTCATATACTTAGACGATATTATAATTACGAGTAATACTTTAGAACAACACTTACAAGATTTAAGAAAAGTATTTTTATTGTTAAATGATGCTGGTTTGAAGATAAATGCGTCCAAATGAAAATTTGACGCAAAAGAGGTACGCTATTTAGGATTTCAAATTTCCCAAAATTTAATCGAAACGATCAGTCAAA